>JAWWEQ010052125.1:0-71694 GCA_035583055.1 Torymus tubicola | reverse complement strand
AATTTGACACAGAAATTTCAGATACGACTTATATAACTAGATCTGTATAATTTTATTATTATTATAAATTCAGTTTTCATAAGTATTTGAAGTGTTGCAATTTTCACTCGAATGAAAATACAAGATTCTCTTGAGCAGTACGGTCATGCCTATAATGTAAAAACGAAGCTGGGGGTTGGCGCGCCACAGTGCGGAGGGGGGCACGGTCCCCCTAGTTCTATGTTATATATTTATTTCCTTTGTTGTTAAACCTTCTGAAATAAAAAAGCATGATTTGTTAAACCTTCTCCAGTTACATCATTAAAATGTATTGCAACCCTAAACCCCATAAAGAGTTAAATAAATTAATATCCCCATATAAAATACCACAAACTTCGCATCCCCCAACAAACCCATCGAAAAACGACCCAACTCTCACCAATTTCCCCCACCATCACCCACCTTATTTTCCATTTTCCACACCCCCAACCCATTTCTCACCTCATATTCTCCAACACTTACAACCACACCGACACGTATCTATATACCCAACGAAGCCGCCATCCAACATCATTAACACAGCATACCACGTCCTCGAAAAGAAAAAAAAACGCATCTCCACTACCACCACCGCCACGCGCGTAATCACGAAAAACAAGAACGACGACAACGACGATACCAACCAACGGCGAAAATCAAAACTCGTATTTATGCAGAGAGTAGTAGTAGTAGTACTGCGAAGCGTTGCGCGTCAAACTGGTAATGAGAGCCACCTTGCGCCTCCTCCTTCGACAATTGCTTCCACAACGATATATGCTGTGCAGAGCTTCGAGTAGAGGAACCCGCGTCGTCTCCTCCACTCCTCGAGATTCCGAAGCGAAACGCGCGCGCGCCGCGTCATTACAATATATCGGCTTTCGCATACTACTGCTACCGACGGCGCGCGCGAGAGATATAACGTGTAACGAGGTGCACTTCTGCCGGGCTGCCGCCGCTTTGAGAAGCTCTCTCTCTCTCTCGCTCGCGAGAGGCGTTCTTCAGAGTTTGCCGAGTCGTAATTCGGTTTTCTTTTTTTTTTCTTCTTTCTTTATTTTATTTCTACTTTTGACGGGGGTGAAGTTGAAATTTAATAATCGAATGTTCTGGTGGTTTTGTGGTATAGATGACTGATAAAATGTATATACTTTTTAAGAGGTTATAGATATAACAAATAATATAGTGGATTTTTCTAGGGTTCATATAGTGGTTAATATATCATTTTTATTATAATATTAATTCTGTGGATAATTGTAATTAAATAATGTAATTCATCATGTACTACAGTAGTCTACAGTAATGAGTATATTACTTAGTGCTTGAAAAGTATCATTACTATATAATCAGATTGTCCTAAATTATTTCTCTCTATACATATATATACAGAGAGAAAAAATATTGTTACAATTAACGAATTATACTTTTAAATATACTACACGCAAGTAGTATTTGTGATGAACGCAAATTTAATTATTATTAAGAAATAGTTTTCTCATGTCAAAGTCATATGTTTTAATAGTTAAGGAATATGCTTTTGTCCTTCTATTCATAAGAAACAATCTGAAATGACTGGTTTCTTAACTGTTAATAAATTTTTTTAACTATCAAAAGATATTCAACCGAATGTAGATTCGTTAATAATTATAATAACAGTCCTTTAATATAAAGATTTCTCTTTCTGTATATATGTGTATCAAAACATTTTCCCAGATTTAAAAATATCGAACAACCAATATATATACACAACCAACCACCGTTTATTTTTTAATACATTTATCATTACACTATCATCCAACCGACCTATTCAACTCGCTAGATATATCAACCCCCTAATAACACATATCAATCACCTCCGAAACGATACGAAACCCGCCCACATTATCTTCCCGAACCCCTGATTCAATAATCGCAAGCCGCCTTTCCGTATAATATACATACCTTCACCACCTCGCAATCGCATCCTAATAAAGACGTACGCCACAAAAATATCTAAAGAAAAGCGTTCCTATCCACGCGGCTTTTTCACCGTCGGCGTTACGCAAAGCAGATTAGCCTCTTCTTCTCTTTCTCTCGCGAATCGGTCATTATACCGATTTTCCCTTCAATACAGTTCTATTGCCACTATATATACGCGCGGACGGCATTATATTATGATTTCACTACGCGCTTCCTGCCAACTTCCCGCATCGAGTATATATAGAAAGACTTGCAGCAGCACACGTCCCTTCCAGGGGATGTACGCTCGAGCGTGCAGTATATATACGCCGGTACAATGGCCGGATGAGCTGCAACCGCGGACGATTTTTCCTTCTTTGTGTGTAAAAGATGTACATGTGTATATGTATGTATATATGTGTGTAGCACGAGCGCGAAGGTCTTTTCGGCTTTTGGACTGTTCGAGGGCGGCAGCGATGAAAGGTCTCGATGTATATAGGCGTTTTTTTTTTGTTGTGGTTTCGATAATTTTTAATGACTAGGTTCGACGATGCTGCTGCTAGTACAGGTTGCTTTTCATTGAGATTGTATGCAGTATATATATAGGTGTAGTAGTATGATATATAGAGTGAATAGGTTGTGAGGATCGCAGCGGGTGGATGTGTGTACGTGTGTGTCTATTGGTATTGGCAGGTACGTCCTAATTATGGTGAATAATAACATTGAATAGTGCTTAGATGGTGATTTTGAAACACTTTGAATAGCGCAGCGATGCTGTAGATGCTGTAATGCTGTTTCGCCTTATATATACAATTTTTTATAAGCTTTCATTTTCGTTTTTTATTTGTTTATAACAACAATTTCTAAACTTTTTAAATTTTATTAAAATTTTAAAATTTCAGTTATAAGAATGATATTTGTATAAATAGTTTGTAATTTTTCATATAATATATCAAATATATCATCACTGATGCGATCGTATATATTAAAATAAAATGTACGTTTTCCCTTTTTATTCTTAGCTGCGAACAGGAAATATTATATTTTCTTCTGCAAGATTGCAACGTTGTAGTGTATTGTTATGTAAATAACTCTTCTCTGAAATAGTTTATAATTGTTATATGTAGCTCTAGAGTTCAAAATAAATAAATAAATAAAATAAATATAAAAAAAATATTGATATAGAATTAAAACATGTTTTCTACAAAGTTATCACAACATAATCTGTAGTAAATCAAGCGACCGCAAACACTAAAAAAAACTTATTTGATACATCAAATAAAAATAAATTTACAAACGAATATCATCACAAACATTTTAATGTATTTATAAACATATTGCGAACCTATACTCACATTCTAATCCCCGACGAAGCGCAAGGTGCGTGCGCAGTCGTCACTAC
Source organism: Torymus tubicola (assembly GCA_035583055.1). Taxonomy (NCBI): domain Eukaryota; kingdom Metazoa; phylum Arthropoda; class Insecta; order Hymenoptera; family Torymidae; genus Torymus; species Torymus tubicola. The sequence goes on along the minus strand of JAWWEQ010052125.1, from coordinate 68,342 downwards.
TGAAACCTCGACGGCTACAAAAGTTACGAAAATCCTCGTATAATTTTCAAGAGCCACCGGTAGCGCAATCCTTTTTCCTTTGTTCCTCTTCCTCTCTCTCTCTCTCTTTTCTTGCCGCTTGCACCCTTACTACCTATATACACATACACACACCTATCCCTAAGGAAAAGCGGAAGAAGAAGAAGAAGAAGAGGAGCCGCCTCTACCGAACGAGAGCTTAACCTCAATTAAAGCAAGCAGGTATACAACACGCCCACGTCAAAGGGGCCTTGACGTTGAAAGGAGCCGACATGAGGGATTAGAGCGCGGGGGCAGTGCCATGACAATACGGCCCATAGCCTGTGTATATATATACATGTATACTGCTCCTGCTGCTGCTGCTGCTACAGAGATTACGAGCAATAAATTGGGCCTGCGCCTCATTTCGCTAATGCCCCGTGATAATCTAATAGATTACGATTATCTGTTTAGTGCGCCTCGTTTGGCATGTGCAGTGAGGAAGGAAGGAAGGAAGGAAGGAATTGCGTTTCCCACAGAGAGTGAGAAAATGAGAGATGAAGCGGATACTGGTGGAACGCTGCTGGTGGAGTGGAACGTTATATATGCAGGTATTGTGGTGTTTGGATGGAACGAAGAGTTGGCGGAGAAACGCCGGGGGTTCGCTAATGAGGTGGACAACTGCGTTCAGGTGAGAGAAGAAGGATGAAATGGTCCTGCGTGAATGGATAGGGTTAAGGGAGTGGTAATGTGTTGTTGTATATTGAAATGTTTTTTAGTGAGATATAAATATTTCATAAAATAGATTGTTAGCAAGGTTGTAAAAATTGCAAAGGAGAATGGTTGAAAATATTTGTTTGTTATTTATAAATTAGAAAGGTACAAATTGCATTGTATATGGTTATATCGAATCGTCGATTGGAAGAGAATGGCACTATTATAAAAAAACGCTGGAAAAAGAGCAATTTCAAATAAGGCAGACTGTTTAGAGTTAACGTTAGAAAATGTGATATTTCGTTATCTCTTTCGTTATCATTATTCTACTAATTTTTGGACGAAATTTCTTCTAAACAAAAAAAAGTTGTTAAAAATCGCAAACGATGAAAATGTTTTCTTTAATTACGTAAGTTTAATTGTGCACAATATGCATCAATTATAAAAAAATGAAGAAACGAATATAATCTCGTGTGACCTCTTCACTCTTGCTTTGCTAAGATGCACACAATTACTTTTTCGCACTAACACTGTAATATATATTATTTTATTATAACATATTGAAATCCTGAATGAGTAAATAACGCTGTGCAAATAAAGAACAAGTATACCTGTAAAATATAATCCCAATTCATTCGAATTTTTTTCACAGACCTATATTTTTATCCACTTCCGCGGAAAAATTCTACGTACGTATATACACTTCAGCACCAACCATCTCATACCTCCCCAACAAAAGCTCCTATACAGAACTCCTCAGCGAAATAATAAATCATAACGTCGTTTCTCTCTTTTCTCACCCTCGACAGAAAATATATAAGAAGACGACGACGCGCCTTTCATTCCACGCGCCCGCGCGCGTGCTCGTGTCGATCGAATGGGAATCGAATTATCTCTTTCTTTCTATAGCCCCTCGCGCGTACGTCCGACAATTCCGTGAGAGGTTAATTAAAGGGATGCTCTCCCAAAATCTCTGCCGAGCTATACGCGCTCGATTGACGACAATAAACCCCTGCGTGCATTGGTTTATAGAGAGAGAGTGAGAGAGAGAAAGAGAGAACGTGTGCGTATTATGTAAGGTTGAAAAAGAAGTTATAGGAGGTGGAGAAATGCCAATGTCTTTTTGTCGCAAGTGTGAACGTGAAATTCAGGGGTCACGTGGTACGTCGTTGCGTCGGTTTTAATCCGTATTAAGGGGGCGAGAGGTTGGTATGTGAAGGGGCTAGTTTGCGACTGGCGTGGGAAGTGTGTGTTGGATCAATTGGAAGCTTAAGTGATAGTTGAAGATTGTAAGCGACGTGAAAATTGTCAAAAGTTTTGTAATAATCAGTTTCGAAGAAGTATCGAAAAATATGCGATATTTTGAAAATAACATTAAAAATATAATGATATGTAATGTTTGCTTGTATACAAATGATATAGTATAAAATAAAAAAAGTATATGTGAATAAAAGCTTTTGTTTTATACGTTCTATTGATTCTGCAGTAAAATAATTCAAAACGTTTCAGCAACAAATTCTAAAAATCTAATTATTCAAAAAAAGGCACTAAACATTTTCTTACAGCATCACTTGTAGCTTTCAAAATTACTCTTCATATTACATCAGCGAGTTATATCACAACCGTACGCGAAACAATGCAATCTCGCAGACAAGAACTTGTCTAAGCTTGCGAAAAAAAACTGCGAGCACTCAAATAACACCCAAAAATTAAAAAAAAAAGAAGAAAAAGGACTGGCTAAACCTGTCATTCAATCAAATTCATACCAAAACCACAGCAAATTCCATTTCCACGAAGCAAAATTCCAAATTCACTCGACATCCTATATATGTTCCACAATAAAAAAAAAGCGCGAGAAAAAGAACCGTATACATATTGTCGCAGTTTCTCCACTGCCGCGCATGTGTATATCCACTTCGACAATTAAAAAAGCCACACAAATCCCCTCTCCGAAAACCTTAATCCTCGTGGTATACACACACATAAACCGCTATACGTTGACAGGTTGCATGTGCGAGGGTTTGTATGTATATGTACAGCAGCAATATACAGTATGCTCACCGCGAACCGCTTAGCGAGATTGCAGCCGACAATGCGCATGTATACGCGACACGCCCGCAAATCTCGCCAATTCTCTCGCCCCCGCTTCTCTCTCTCTCTCTCTCTCCCAGTCGCCAATCCTTTTTTTTCTCTTTCTCTCTCGTTGCAGTCGCCGCCGTGTTGTACACGCACGTATGTATACGCGGTGTACACATTTTTTTTCTTCTTCCTCCCTCGTATATATAGTGGTGGTGGTAGGGGTATTGTTCGAAATCGCGCTCGCGCTTTTTCTTCCTCGCTGTCACTTTGGCGCTGATGACGAGAGGTAGAGAGCCACGCCTCGATGCCGCTTTTGAATATTCCCGCGAATTGCGGCGCTCGTTAGCGAGAAACGCGCGGTGGTGGTGCGGCGTAGCACAGCTTTTCTTTCGTCGCTTTTTTTCGCGGGGATGGTAGAGATGAGAGGAGGAGGAGGAGGAGTGAGAGAGGGTGAGAGAGAGAGAGAAAGCCATTGTCGCGCGAGAGATGTTCATATCTCACGACGAGAGAGGGAGGGAAAGAGATATATAGAGCCGCGAAAAAATGGTTGTGTGCATAAAGTTGATGAGATCCGTGGCGCGGCGCTGCTGCTGAGAATGAAAATGGACGGCTGGAAAGTGAAGCTTTCTCGGTGGCGTATACATATTGTGGAGATATTGTTGGCGATTAAAAAATTTTTTTAACATTAATACGTTTGTATTTTATGTCCGTTTTTAGGCTATTCGGACGAGTTTTATAGTTTCATCATTATGAAAAATACATTACCTCTGAAAGCAACATTTCATAGGGTCAAAATATTTTTTTGTCGTCAAAAACTTCGTTAGAGCATTTTTTTGCATCTACATCATGCAGTTATTTCATCGTGGAAATGATTTTTTGTAGTCGTAGATATTAAGTAGATGTTAATAAGAAATGTTTTAAAATACGAGTAAAGTTATAATACTATGATGGCGAAAAAATTTGCATGTATACATTTTATAAACAAATAGAAAGAAAACATAAAGTACAAAAAACTTTATATTTCTAAATAAAATTCTGCAATAGTATACAAAAAACTCATTTCTATATTTCTTAAAATTCGACTGAATTGCATATTTCCCAGTAAACTTTAACATTAACGATTATTTATAGTTTTGTTCATTTTTATGCATCCCATATAAAAAGTAACCAAGTAGCCAAAGTACCACCGATACTCTAAAATATCTCTAACTATATAACACACGTTCACAACCCAATAAACCAATATATACCCTAACTTCCGAGCATCCTCCAAAACCATCTAAATACACACTATAAATAAAAAGTATCAGCATCTTCTCTCTCTCCCCCTGATCACATGGTCCTCCGTAATTCTCAATCGCGTAACAATGTCGTCGCACTCGTCCTCATCATCATCATCATCATTCACTCGAGCCTTCTACATACGTACATACATCACCCGTCATCCCATATAATTCCAACGTCGAACTCTCAAAAAGGCCGCCGCAGGAGGAAACGACCGATAATCACTGCATCCGCTTTCACCGTACATATATATACGAAAGTGGCGAAATGGCTGTGATCCCCCGATGCACTTTATATATACCAGCACGTGTATATATATCCAGGTCACATATTGTGTGCCCTATACCGTCTATTATAAGTCGTATAAGGACAGATCTCAAGAGTTTGCGCCCGAGATTTATCTTATGTCTGTGTGTGTGTGTATGGGTTTATGTAAGCTAGTCCTCGATGAATCGATGTCCGACTTGTAATTTTCCGGGCGTGTGTGAGGATCGCGTATAGTTGTTTGACGAGGAGATTGCGATACTGAATTTTTCCTCGATCGAGGGCTTTTTTCCCTTCTTCTTTGCCTTGTGTGCGTTTACTTTGTTGCGCGTTTTAAGGGTAGAAGTACTCGAGGATAATGATGATGATGCAAGCCGCTTTCGGTTATAGGGACGCGATTGCCCGAAATTTTCCTTGGAACTTCGTCGAGTGGCTGCTGTGTTGCTGTTTTGTGACGGCTATGGAAAAGATGTTCTGCTCTTTTGGGATTATTGTTACTTTTCGCTTTTCGTATATCTGAAAGGCATTGTTTCTTGTGTTATAGAACTTTTGTAATTAGAAAGTATACTGTCTGTTTATTTCCTAGGAGTGCGTTAGAGTAAAGTATATAAACCTCGGTTACAAAAGGATCTTTTATAGAAATCTCCTGCTTTCTTGTAATTCGTATAGTGGCAAAATACTTTCACACATGCGTTGAAAGAACATCTTCAAAATGAAATTAATTTTACACAGTACTGCGAGATCCTTGCAATCCCATTAAAACATCACCATTTGCGTAGAATTAAATTTTTTCTTTTAATTAACATCAATTTAATTATTACATTTAAAAGTATTTATTGTAAAAAGAATACTTATAGCACATTGACAACAAATTTTTCGAAAACTTCCCTACACAAAAAACTATAAAAATTTCTGAAAAAGTCAAGTCCATCTCGAATCTGTACATATATACGACCAACAAAACATCTCTGTCTCCGTTCACCTTCCACGACTCGTCGTAAACTCACTCGTCCGCAACAAAAAAAGCCCCAAGTAAATATCGACCATATATTCATACATCTCACTCTACGTACACACACACACATACACGTACTACATATCATTACACCGTTTGATCCAACCAACCCACCTCACATGTACCCCCTGGACCCACGCACCAACCGTTCTATATATATATATATCTATCTCTCTCTCACAATAAGCCGTCTCATCCGTGAAAAATCCTTGTGGAAAAGCCCGGCAGCAGCAGCAGCAGTTCGCCATCACCTATACACACATACTCACACGCTTATACGTATATACATGTATACACCTCTATCCACCTTTTATCGTCGGATGCACATACATACACGTATACATGAGGCTTACACGTGTATACATGTATATATATATACAAGCACACGGGGCTTCCGGCATTACTCCGCGCGCGCGCGTGAGCGGGCGACGAGTAGACGCTGACGAGGGGCGACAGCCAGATCCCAAACAGAGAGAGAGAGAGAAGCGCAGTTGAAAACGTCTGCTCGCGTTTAATGCCAGACTTCGTGCCGCCCGAGGGATGTGTAGTAGCAGTATATGTATAAACCGCACGCGTGTGAATTGCGTGCGTATGTAGAGAGGGGATGAGGGATGATTCGATGTCGAATTATTATTGGGTTGCTTTGCGATTTTGTTTAAATTCGTAGGTCTGTGTGTGTGTGTGTTAGTATGTGGTATGTTGATTGTTGATAATTTATTGCTCGATAGGGGCGATGGTGTTTGGTTAATATTACGGCGGGATTGGTTATGTATAAGGAGCTTAAAAATTGAGTGAATTATTGAATGTTGGAAATGCTTATTATATAGGTAAATAAGTACATAGTTTAACGATGAGTGTGAATTTTAGATTATTTGGATAGTCGTTGAGCATTGCTTGTTGGGATTTGTGTTATTGATAAATGTAGTATATAATGAAAAGGTCACTTTATTTAAAAATACGAATATATATCGTTTCTTTATGACTGATTAATTATAGCTGCTACTGTTTTAGAAATATATTTTCAAATGATAAAAATATATAACAATTTATAAATTGTTACATTAGATAAATTGTTATATTAGAACAAATTGTTAAAAAATTGTCGAAAAAAAATTAAATATTTTTCTATATTTTTATCGTTAATTCGACTATAGTTTAAAAATAGAGTTGTATAATTATAGTTAAATTTACCATATATACCGCAAACATCCTCAACAACGATTCAACGCATACACCTTCGACTCCTACTCTACCTAACCCCTTTTTCAAAACAAACACTTTCTCGTCGCGCAGCTTACACCCACACAACTCCACGTGAATCTATATATACACCAAAACGCACATCGCGTTCGTAAATCCTAAGAAACAAATCCGCAGCGATGCACTCGTATATACTGCAGCGGCATCCTTAAAGCCAAAGGATTACAAGTATTAGAAGGATTAGGCGACGACGATCAGCCTTGTTATGCTTACTTAGGGTCGCTGAAAACCTCGGGAATTCGATTTTCCAGTCTCGGTAGAGATCGCCGAAAGGGTTGTTGCGACGCAATGGATATATATGTATAGTGCACTTGTCGTGCGCGGGTGAATGGGAGATATATATAGTAAGATCGGATTTGGTAGTAAGGGATGAAGGTGCGTATACGTGTGCACCTATAGGGTTCATTTGTCGTGGGAAGCGGATGGGGGTCGCAATGTAGTGAGATGGATTGAATTTGACGTGTGGGATTTTGTTAAAATAAAATTCAAGACTGTGTAGGTAAGCGTTTTTTATTATGGATTTTGCGTAGCTCAGTGTACACTATACTTATATGGTATATAAATGGAAAAAGATCGCTTAATGCTATCGGCTAACTAATATTGAATTAATAAAAATCTCTCAATTGTTTAAGTTAGTAAGATTAAGTAACTAGTAAAAATAGTTACAGTATAAGCAATAATTGATTGTGGTAACTATTTTTACTGTACAGAAAAAAGCTGAGAGCTTTTTAATTACTGAGATGGTAACCGGAGCAAATTATTTTTAGCGTAAAAATATGCAGTAGTATACAAAAAGCTTCAATTTTGTTCAAAGAAAGAAAGTTTCATATATACCTTGCAAAAATATTGTATAATTAATCAAATGAAATATCGAAACTTTTTAACATTAAATACAAATTCACGTAACCCAACTGCTCGTCAACTGTATATATTACACATTTCTAAACACGAAGAATCTCACAAAAACCCTTTTTTCCCCTCATTTTACCGCGATTAATTGAAGCGTCGCCGTTCCTACGTGAAAAAAAAATACGCTTCCCGCTATCCCCACAGTTTAGAAACAGAATATATATATACCACTACTACCGCAGCACACAGCTTCGAAGATTTTGCGCAAACATATGCCGCAGTGTTTGCCTTTCGGCGCAACGCGCTTTACGCTCCTCTGGCCTCGTGTCTCTTTCGTCGTCCCCCCTTCTTCCACCCCCGCATACGTACAATTTGGACGTCACGCGGGAATTGGGCGTATGAACTGACCAATCGTTCGCGCGTAATTCGAAGGGAGAGAGTGAAAGAGAGAAAACGAGTGTCCGAGCGTGAATGAGCTTATATATATATATATATGTGTATGCGTATATGTACATATCAGTGCTGTTTTTTTCGATTATATGCGGATGATGATAAATGATGTTGATGTTTGATAACCGTTTTTTGAACGTCGCATGCGCACGCGAATGGAGTGATTGGAGTGTTTTTTTTTAGCGAGAGGGATACATTCTTGGATTACTGGGATAATTATTTTATTTAATTTTAATCAGGATTGTAATTGTATAAGAAACTAGCATCTAAAAATATAACAATGATGTAAGTATTATTGTCGGAATATTGATATCCATGGTGCAAGTACCTCGTGGCACCGCTAGGTGACGCATTCGAAATAGTTGAAACACTATGCAAATATAACATTTCGCCGTTTATACTGAATATTCAGTTAGTCAAGTGTTTTAAAACGTGTATAAAGGTGAAATATCATCATAAGTCTTAACCGTACTAAGAATCTAAAGCATTCCACAACTAATAACTAAAATATATAAGAAGATAAAATGAGAATTACTGTTATCTGATTTCGAACTTTTAATAACGCGATTCTTCTTCTACTATTCAAGCATTTCATAGTCTGAAAAATAGCATGAGTTTTTTGCACGAGCCAGTTTTGAGTATTTCAAAGGTATAAAAGCTGATTAAGTTTCTTTAGTTGGAAGATAGCTTCTATTAGAAGACTTTTTATTATGATGAGAAGTAATGGGGACAGAATCAGATGAAGAAAAATAAAAAATGATTTTTCCGTTAATGTTATTTATTTATATTTTAGTAAGCTAATTAATACACGTGAATGTTCTTTCTTTAATACCATAAAATTTGCTAGCAGATAAACATAAATATTCTGCTTTTACTTATTTTCTAATTTTCTGGCTACTTCTGCCGATAAATTCAGAATTTTTCAACCTTGTAACACGAGAGCCACTCAAACTCCCTCTTTTCTCCAGCTAAAACATTACTAATACACTTCGCACGTTCTTCTGGTACTTTCACATCATCGCTATACAACCTCTCTCTCTCTCTCTCTCTCTCTTCAGTCTATACAGATGATCAACACTCTCCGACCTAACGCACATGTCCAGTCATTTCTCTCGAGTGCATATATATACATACTGCATCAGTCATATACACTTTGCCTGGCCCATTTTGTTCCCATTCTCTCTTTCTCTCTATATAGCTCCGTAGATTTTCGGCTGATGAGCCGAGGCGTGAATAGAACGTTTTCCGTAATGAGTAGACTACCTAGTGGCCGAGCAGCAGCAGCAGCAGCGTAACCATCTGTAGCCAAGCGATCCATCTAGGCTGGTGCTCTCCCCCTGTTCCTCGGCTCTTTATCTAGCTCTTCACGCCCTGTACATACACCCTGCTACGGCGCCCATTTTAACCTCTGGGTGTTCATTCTCGCGCTTCGCTTTCTCTCGTGTATATATAAAGTTGAGGAGGGGGTTGAAGAGAGAGGAAAGCGGCGAGAGAGAGAGAGAGAGAGAGAGAGTTTGGAAAGTTTTGATAGCTCGAGATGTTTACTTTGGATTTGTGGGAAACAGGGCGGCGCAAGTGGAATGGCGCGAGACAAGTTCTAGGTTAAAAATGAGATAATGGCGCGTGCGACGACTTGTCGTCAGGTTGGATATTGTTGGCACTGATGGAAAAGACGGGTCGGTGATTAGTAGCTCAAGGAGTTGGGTTTGAATAACTTACCAGCTGGTGTTCTTTAGTTGATCAAATGATGAAGTTTGTTACAAATATTAAAGAAAAAAAAACTTAATTTTGTTAATTTCTGCATTATGGCGTTTCATATGTTAAATCCATCTAATTACCAAAAGATAAAGTACCCAAGGCACAAAGAAAAGCCTTTCGAAACAATAGTTAGCTACAATTCAATTAGGATATATACCTTAAAGAGAAACAATGGCTAACTGATCGATAAATTCCAAGGAAAAAAATTCCACCTTCACGAATTTTCAAAACGAGCCCAATAATTCCGCTCCGATGCGCGACATTAAAGACCGCGTAGCCGAAAAAAAATTAGGCCCTCTACACGCGAGACGAGAAAACCACAATTACCCATTCCCCCCAAAAAAAGAAGGAAGAAAGATACGAGAGAACCTCTCTCTTTCTGCTTTGAAAAGACGTGTCCCCGGCGGTCAGCCGTCCGAATCCTTTGTTCCTATCAATCTACTATACCACCCCGCCGATATCCACTCTCTCTTCTCTCGCGTCAAAGTTTACCTATATATCCATTCACCCTCACCCTTTACTCTCATTGAGATTAAGGAACCGCGTCGTCGTCGTGGCCCCTTTGACTTTTAGCCGCTCGTCGTCGCAAAGGACTAACTCGCTAATGTATTCCCTCTCGAAAAATCTCTCCTTCCTCTCCCTCCACCCCCCCCCCCCCTCTGATAAGCGACCGACGCGAGGTAAAAGAAGAAGAGAGGAGGAGGAAGAAGAAGCGTCCCCGCGCAGTGAGTGAGGGAAAAGTGTGGACTCGACGGAACGCTGAAAGGATTAAGACAGCGATAACGAGCGGCAACGACGACGACTGTGACGGGGTGGTAAAAGCTATATCCCCCATCGATGGGTAGAAGAGAAGACGCAGAGAAGCTGATCTTGTAATTGGCTGATTACAACGCGAGGTAATCTGTTTACCTCGACACTTGCTCCGCTCTGATTTTAGCTTCGCTGTCGTCGCAAGGAGCGATTGATTTTACGCTCGAATGGGAGGTGAAAGCTGCTGAACCGGGAAATTAAAAAGTAGGAGAGAAAGGTGCGCAATGGTGAACTGGGTCGAAGGAAAGACTAATTTTTGTTTTTTCCCGTGAAAGTAGATTTACGGTTATTTTTTTGTGAGAATTGAATTTGAAAAATTACTATATGTATAGAGCTGTAAAATATGGGAGTTGGTACTGAAAATTTTTATTTTTATAGCGATGAGTTTTACAAAATTTTATCTTCAGCAAACAACATAATATAGCACGTAGAAAAATTTATAATAAATATTAATAAATGACAAGAAGCTATCAGGTGCACGTGATTCATTGATATAGATTACTACAAATTAAGGTAACAATACACGTTCGCAAGTGCATGTATATATATATCGATAAAAATAATAGAAAGAAGATTTCGTTATCCCTCGGTGTTATAGAGGGTGCGAGTGTACGTTATATACATACGAAAATCCATATCGGACCTCGGCTAATATACTGTTATAGGTTAATCTATTGCGATCGCATTTCTTCCGTCTGACTGACGATGTATCAGCGCCCGATCTTGGGGTGGCTTAATATAGAAATATCTCGTGCATCATCGGTGGTAAGTGAACTTCACGGGGTTACTCATGTATATGAAAATCTCTTTATATATCAAGATACTGTATGTGAGTGTGTAATTGTTATGATATCATCGTTTTTTTTATTATATATAATTTGTTGGAAATTATTTATTTCTCGAATTTTTGTCATACTACTCAAAACTTTCTAATAAAAATGTACAGTACAGTGCTAAATATACACTTGGAACACGAATTAATCTACTCTAGAAACAAACAAGATCTGAACAAGATATTGAAACTGTATAACGTTAATAAACATTATAGTTAATACGATCAAACTGTAATAACAATAGGATATTTTCAACAACATTAACATTTTCTTTAGTAGAAAAATGGTTACTGATTTTTTTTTATGTGTACAAAACCATGTATAATAATACCCAATCACTAGAACTTTTTGATCTACACCAGAATCCCGCACCAAACCATCTACGATACCTCTTCCATAATCATCATTAACGATATCTCGAGCCTATATATCCATCCACCTCCACCTCATCTCCACGTCCGAAAAATCTTTCATCTTCTTCCGCACCCACTGCCCATCTCAACACGAGAGTTCCTCTCATCTCATCTCTCTACAGGACCTCCTCGCCTACGCGCCCCCGTGGCCCACTCGGCCGTACACGAGATATATACAAAAAAGGAGAGAGAGCGAGGGTGGGAGGTAGGATTGTTACGACCCTAAACAAATCAGGCTGCTACTACGATTGTTTGCAGTGGCATCGTTTTACGCATGCGAGCCTTTGTATCGTTCTCCCTTTTCTTTCGCACTCGATGCCACTTGAGCGCGAATGCCGAGGGAGGCGGCGGCGGCTGGGCGTCGTCGGTCACGCGGGGAATAAGAGAAAGAGAGACAGAGAGAGAGAGAGAGAGACTTTGATCTGCGCCGAACTTCACCTCGAGAACTTCGAGCCTCTGGTGCGCAAGCCTCTCGAGTTATATCGTCGAGTTGACGTTTCGTTATTTCTAGTATATATAGCTACGCGGTGGTGTGAGACTGCGCACGCGAGGATTATTGGGTGTTTGCTTATGGACGAAAGCACTTGTTTGGGTATGTTGTATATATGTGTGTGTGTATGCGAGTATTGAGAACAATAGAATGATTAAAATAATAATATTGTGATTGAGAAATTAGGATTGTTTTGTACGATAAAAATAGACATAGCTTTATATAAGTATAATATAATCAGTTACAAAAATTCATCATGAGACACATTGTACAGAATTGCTTAAAAAATAAGCAATTATCAGTCGTGTTTACGTTAAAAGATAAAACAAACATAAAAGAATTACCTAAAAATAGTTGCGCGAGTAGTCGGTCAGTTCGTTATCAGTTGTATAATGTTCGAAGAGAGTTATTTACATTTATTTATAGTTTTTAATATCTGAGCTTTAGATAAAATTTGTATAAATACACAGAGTACAATGAAACTTGCCTCCAGAAAAAATAACAATTTCAAAATCCGGGAAATCGACAAAAATAGCACAAACACTAATATTACTATGGGTTTGCGCTATTCTCTAATCGCCCTCTATCGGTGAAACTTGCCACTACTAACCTCTTCCAATCTTTACTTTTAAATAAAGCAATCAGTCCCATTTATAAAGTTCCGTTAAGAAAAACCCTCGTTTTATTGATTAAAACAACGCGCTCTCGTAAATTGCTCACGCGTGTTTGTATATTTACGCCTATCATCACTAAAAAAAAAAGAAAACTAAACACCCTCCCATATGAATACACAAGATTCATCGTCCGTTTTTCTACACACACACACACACACATCTACTATATACATACACGCATACAGAGAAGGAGACAAGAACTGCAGGCAATATTTTAATCCGAGGGTAGCAAGCGCGTACGTATACCCGATCCACTTGCCCTGCCCGTGTATATGGACGGCTGCTTTGCCCTATACGTGCGTGCACGCTTTCTCTCTCTCTCTCTCTTGTCAAGTGTCCGTAAAGAAAGCGCAAACGTACGTGAGGCAGAGCGGCTTGCGATGTTTACCTTGTATGAAGCGCGCGCGCACACGCATGCAGCAACAGCAGCAGTATACCCCATTGTTTGAGATTTCGTCGGCGAGTGTGTATGAGGGATATATATAAGGCTCTTTTTTCTCTTCTCGCCGTGGAGAGAGAGAGAGAGGGAGAAGGATAGAGAGCACTCTTTGATTCCCTTTTGATTGTTACGGCAACATATAGTAGACTACGCTGCTGCTGCGTCCTCGTTGCGACATCGTATCGTTTATACTCTGCGCAGCATTGCGGAAAAATTATCTGTGCTAAAGGCGTGAGGATGATGGATATTATTGATTTAATCCAATACACTCATGTTTTGGTTATGAATATTATAGTAATATTATGTCTACATGTAACGGAGAATTAATTACTGGTGCTTGAATTATAAATGCGTAAAATATCCTGAGTATATACATTTTTGCGTCATATTGATTCGTGATTGTATATATTTTTGTACAACGAGTATATACCACCGGCATATGTACAGCTGGTGTATATATATAAAATACGAGACATCGATCCGTGCGAATACGTGCGTTATGTTTTTCAGCCGCTGTTTGTTTAAAACCTCGTTATTTACACGTCAAACGTACATATGTGCGAACGCGCGCGCGCGACGTCAACGCGTGAGCTTTTCCATATCTCGCGTAAAACCTGACAGTTGTCACTCGTTTAGTAATTACCAATCGTTCGCTGTTTTGATGCGTTGCGCATGTATATATATATACACGTGGGTGTTGCGCGACAAGCGCGCATGCGGGACAGGGCAAAAAATTCAATCTATTGGATTGACTTGCCTTTCGAAATATTTCCTTCGTTGTATTGTGCGGAAATATGTGAATTCCATGAATTTATTTAAACATCAAAAAAAAAAAAATAAATAAATAATAGTTTGGAATATCGGTAGTCGCCTTGATAATTGTGAAAATGGAATTGTTGAGTGAAATATCGATTTTGTAAAAATAAAAAAAAAAAGATTCAATTTCTGGATACTGTCTATAATTTTTGTTGTATTGTGTATATATATATATTTTGTTTGAATATTTTTATTTAACAAAAGAATTTTAATAAACTAAAGGTCGCTGTACTACTGACTTTTCTTATATAATTAAAAAAAGTTTCAACCTGATTCGTCACACTCCTGCATTTGTAATTAATTTTTGCGCACCATTGAAAACCCCCCACACTTTTATTCTTATACGAAAGTCAGTAACCAAAGCACATTATTTCTTTCTCTCTCTTTCTCTACACATACACCTTTGTATATACCTCCGCGCACACCACCATTATGTAAAAACCATCGGAGATCCACCTGCAAAAGGGGCCGGACGAACGCGAGAGGGAACTTAAAAGAATGCAAATAGAAGTGCCTCCGATCCCATTTGCGAAGCTCCCATTTGTCCTTTTGCGCTCATTGATCTCCTTATCCCTCTTATCTCCTCTCTTTCTCTTTCTCTCTCTCACTCGCGCGTTGATTTAATGTAAAAAAATGCAACCTATACGCTCGCGCTCGTTATACGACGAAAAGATACAGAGAGAGAGAGAGAGAGAGAGAGAGAGAGAGAGAGAGAGAAAAGGCGCAGTTGCGCGCGCTCGAGTGCCGCGTCGCGTCCTTTGATCATCATCGGCGTGCGATTCTGTCCTCTCCTCCCGCTCCCGTACGCGATTACCAGTCGACGCGCGCGCTAGCGATTCGACGTCGTCCCTGAGATCCATGAATATGGAGAGGTTATATGGTGGTAGCACGCGACGCAGCAGCGATGGTTTTTCAGCCGTGTAATAATAATTGTCGACGAAGTGCGGGGTTTCAAGTTGGCGGATGCTACATTCACGGTGCGACTGACTTTTTGTATATTATTCCGTGTATTTTTTTTTGTCTGCGCTTGAGAAATCTTTTTTCTTTTTTTAATGATATCAGGAGATCGAAGGTTCGAAAGAACTTGTCGTTTCTTTTAATCAGTGGATTTGATTGTACATATAGTTGATTTGACTACCCTCCATATTTTCAATAAACATATAAACATTTGAGCGATGGGGAAGGTCAACCCATAAACAAAACACACATCACATAGTTTTTTCCGACGTTTCGCTGATTTTATAATTAATAAACAGTTCCCTAAAGAGGCTGACAATTAAGTTCACGAAAAAACTATGTGATGTGTATTTTGTTTATGGGTTGACCTTCCCCATCGCTCAAATGTTTATATGTTTATTGATTGTACATATATATGTATACTTTTTTAGTATTTTTAATGTCATCTATAGAGGAGCGAACAATTTTAATGGTGGGTTTTCAAATTTTTAGGGTGCGCCACCTAGCGGCTGATACTCAAAACTGTGAGCTATCGTTAAAAATGAATATAATTCGTTGTGATTTTTAGTATTTAAATCATTTAAATATTAATTATTACCAGCTTTTCGGACAATTCAAACCATCAGATATTAATAATAGTGAAGAGCAAAATATTCCACAAATTTAACTATCAACTGACAACCGCTTCGTAAACCATTTTAAAACTTACATCCAAGTTCTCTAGACTGTGAATAAATCCAAGCAACTATCCGAAAACCCCAATTCAACCACTGAAATTTATCGCAGCCAAGCGAAAGAAACGCGCCGCCGCTGCGGCTGCTCGCGTGTCTCGCGTTGCATATAAGAGAAGCGAAGGCACAAAAAGCCTCCGCGGAAAGATCACAAAGGGCCACAAGAGGTGGGTCTCTCTCTCTCTCTCTCTCTCTCGCGGTACCATTTAATTATGCCTTGAAAAGGTGGGCCGCGCCGGCAGATGGATAACCCGTAGTTAGAGTTTCCAGGCACGCGCAGTTATATGTACTGTAGATTTGGGGCTTGCAGTTCGCCTGGCTTTGCCTTATCGCGAAAGTTTTGCCGTCGTTTTCTTCTCTTTCAATTCCGTGAGCATTGGTGCACGGTAGGTTGTCTATTTCTTCGGGAATGAAATGTTGCGATGTTAGAGTAAAATCGGTGGTTGTCGCATTTGGTAAAATAATTGTTACTAGAATAAATAGTAAAATCTACTGCAAAAAAAAAATTCCTTTGCAAAAGGCAATTAATTAATTTTATGAGATATTGGAAACGTTCTGAGTTTAGAATTTTAAAAATTGAAAATGGTGGTAAAATGTGCTGTGAACAATAATACTTTCATTTAAAAACTTTTAGATCTTTAAATAATCTTTAAACTAATTATACATCATCAAATAAGTTATTGAAATGCACATAAAAACTAGGATCAAAAAATCAAAACCTTCGACAAACTAGGTAGTAGAAACACTTTCTTAAACAATATCAGTAGCACGTATAGGAAGCAAGTGGCATAATAAATTTATCTTCTCGTATCACCTTACCTCCTCTATTCCTTCTTGCCCATTGCAAACGTCGCTCCTTACTTTCATCCTATTCCTATCTCTCTCTCTCTCTCTCTCTTTCTCTTTCCCTCCCTCCACCCTCCCCCTCTCGCGAGCAAACACAGCCGGCCGGCGAAAGGTCGAGTTGCCCTTTGGCGGGATCCGCGCACGAGACGGATATACGTATACGCGGCGTGGATTTTCGCGATTTTTTTCGCCTGTGCCTCTCTCTCTCTCTCTTTCGCTTTATCTCTGCGCTTTTGCGTGTACCGCCGCTACTGCCA
The DNA here is from genome assembly GCA_035583055.1 of Torymus tubicola. Lineage (NCBI taxonomy): Eukaryota > Metazoa > Arthropoda > Insecta > Hymenoptera > Torymidae > Torymus > Torymus tubicola. The sequence continues at coordinate 51,406 of JAWWEQ010052125.1, read as the reverse complement.
TCACTGAGATTGAAACAACCCCTGCGTGTGAGTGAGTGAGAGAGAGAGGGAGAGAGAAAAAGCCTTTTTTATATATTATGCGTGGCTTATCACATCGAGCTAGCGGCCTTCGTACACTGTGAAAATTCTCTCTCTCTCTTTTGCTGGCTTTTGCCAGAGGAATGGTTTTTTGTGAACTCGGTTTTGTCTGGGTACGAGAAGAGAGATAAAACTGGCGACTGAATGCGCACATACGCGTGACCTTTTTCAGAAGTAAATTATTTGAATATTTCAAACATAAATAAATTAATTTCATAATAAATTAATATATTCAAAGTCAGTAATTGATTAACTTTTTTTAACTAAGAATTTCGAACGTAATTTTGATTATTTTACGTGCAATCATTATTTTTCCCGCTTACGTCAATAAATATTTATTTAACAATTTTCCAGTATTATATTATACGTAAATTTTCAATATAACTTGGTCTTTTTAGAATATGCATCTGAATCACAGCGAGAGAGAGAGAGAGTTCATAAATCAAATAACCGCTTGAATATCTTGTACTGTTTACCGTTTGCTATTTACTCGGCAGTATAAGAAAAGAAAAGCGGAGTCTTCCCTTTCTTACCCTCTCGTCCGCGTTCAAGAATTGCGAGACGGATATATATAATACCTTGGGTGGAGCATCCGTGATATCTTCCTCCGTGTTCAGTCATGCGTTTAATCCAGGGCTTAGCCCTGATGAATATCGTGTTATTGGTTTCACTGAAACCTTATAAAATTCAATAAAATTTTACTCGCGAGCAAATTAAAATTCCATTTTATTAATATAAGTTTCATATGAAAGTAGATAAATATTTATAGTAATTAACTTAATGCCTATATAAAGTCTTATGATTTTTATAGCATTTTGATAGCATTTTTCTTTATTTTAATTCCATTTCAACTTTTTTTAACAATTTTACTTGTATTTGATTTAGAATAAGTTAGAAAATTAATAAAAATTTTAAAATAAAAATTGTACAAAGGAAACACTAAATACTAAAACCAAAAAGCGGAAAAACATTTAGAGACTTCTTAGTATTTTTAATCGTTCGACTGATGTTAGATAAATTGTTATTAAAATTGTTTGGATGGATTAAAGAAATAGTTAGAATTATGAATTAATCTTAATAATAATAAAAAAATAATAAAATCATTATAATTAAATAACATCGTTCTTTTGTATAGTTCAATAAAAATTGAAATGCTATAATTGTTTGATACATATTTATGTAATATATGACATATTATATTATCACAAAATATTGCAAAACTATTAACAAAAAGAACTTCCGTATACTTATATCAAATGTGCACATTGCAGCGTGCACATCACTGACATCTTTTGCAAACCTTAGTAGTATTACTTCCTACTGTACCGACAGCCGAACATTCACCCTCTACTTATCTATTGTACGAAGGGTTGGAAAACGTCACCATCGACTGACAACCCCTACGATTTGAAATCTACTTTATCATCACAGAACAAAGTTCCGATGGTAAAGAACTGCTTACCCGTATAGTTACAATGGTTTGCTGTAGGTAAACTTTTTATATGACAAAAAATTCACTGATATGGATTTTTTAAATTAAGAAAAACTTCGTTATATCATTACCATCATGCTATAAATCCAGAAAATCATCATCATTATCAATAGTTTTTAATAAGCCAGTTTAATATTTTGTTTTATAAATTTAAGTAATATATAAATACATATATATAATTTTTATATATTCATAAAAGGTTATTGCATTACGAGTGCGCATGATTTTATAATGAATCGATTGCGATATCAAGTTCATAATAACAAAATGATGCATCATTCAAAATAAATCACTTATTTCCTTTTCAAAGTACATATGTGTAATTTTTCCTGAAACATAGTGTTATCATAATCAAATGATTATAATCTCGATTGCATTTAGAAGTAATTTCTGATCACTTATCCTTGATATTTCACAAACATTAATAGATTGATGATTTCGATGATTAATTACTGTCGCTCTTATAAACGCTAATTATATGCTAATATATGTTAAATATAATCAAATTGGAATATCGTGCAATTATTAATACTAAGTAATAATGTAACTTATGAATATTTATTTTCGAAACAAACAAAATGATTAATTTAATATTTTCAATTTCTATTATTTATATGGTTAGTTATTATTTAAATTCATAACATCTGACGGAACGTAATTACAATATTGTTAAATTAAACATATAATAATAACATTTTCATATACGTTAAAGCAGAATATTAAATTGCTTCATAGGAATATTTCAATAAAAAATAAAAATAACAATGTCAAACGTCTCGATTTCAATCGAATGCTAATTTATTATTTATTATCTTTCAGTTTGTTTTGATGGAATCTAGCAGTGGCGGCCAATAAATCAAAGGCAAAAGGAAGTACGTTTGATGTATGCGTGCATAGACTGCGAAGATAGTCACGTAATTCTGTAATAACGATAGCTGCTCGATAGCATACAGCGTAGTCACGTAATTCAGTAGCATCGATAGCGCGCCGAGGAAGTGCCTTTAATCTTTTGAAATATGAATGAAAAAATTGAAGCAGTAGATAAATACAAATTGACTTCGAGATCAAGCGATTCAATTTAATTTGTTGTTATTATTAAATAATAAGTATCTAATACTCTTGTATTTATAAAAAATGAAGAGTGTATATGAACAAAAAAACATTTTCGTACTTGTAAAATTTTGAACAACAACTTGTTATTTTTATTTGTCGAAATGTTAAAATATACGCTGAATATAAAAATTGAGTATAAACAGTAAATTTACTGGAACCAATATTCTTTATTTAAATTACAATGCCACCAAATAAATGTTTTTACAAAATAAAATGAATGAAAGAAAAAAAAGTTGGTACAATCAACAGATGGAACGTCGATCATGTGTCACTAAAGCAGACGTGCCAATTACATGCACTGATTGACATTTTGTGTATTTATATGTAACTGTATCCTTTTATACCATTACTTGTGTTTTATACAAATATTTATTCACAAAAAACTGTTAAAAAGTTGTAAAGTCATTTTTTCCTTTGATCATGTTAAATCGATTTTTAAGTATGCTTTTGTAAAAATGAATACATCAACAATACATCAAAAGTATAAATAAATGTTTAATTTTTGTAAAACTTCTCTGCCCCATTTTAAAGCATTTTTTATTTATAAAAAAGCACATATGTAATATTTTGCTTAATATTGTGTGAACAATATAACATTTTTAAAATGTCAACATACACTTGTTCTTCGTAATATTTATTTTATTACTTTGTAACTTCCCTTTATCAAAATCAAGGTTTTTTCGTCCGTCTTAAAATCACATACCGTCGTATATTACTGTACAAATATTAAATTAAATTTTATAACATGTGTGAATGGCAGAATTACATTTATTATCTTAAAATAACTAGTACTTAATTTAGACAAATGTTAAAAAGTAAAATTACTCATAAGCACGATAAAAAAATCGAATAATTTTCATAACAACCCATGACTTCTAATGATATAACATTTAATAGTCTCGGGAAATCCCCTATTTACCTTTCTTGTGTTCAAACGCACTTCGTACACGATTAACGAGGAAAAAAATCACGAAGAACTATCACGTCTTTTTGAAAAAAAAAGAACCACATCGTCTGGAACTTCCCAGACTCGGAAACCAGTGTATACTAAAAAAAACGTATATATATATATATATATATAAAATCGCTTGAACATCCAGTCGTTTTCAACGTAGACTATACTACTACTACCACCACCACTAGCGCGACCCGCACGACTATGACACCCGAAAAATCCTCTTTCTCTCGCTCCCTTCCTAAGCGCTTCTCAGCCTCTAAAAGCGTCTCCTCCATTTATCTCATCTCAACGAGGAAAGAAGCTTCGCACTTATTCTTCTCCCACGCTGGCAACGTATAGTCGCGTCTCTTGTCTCGTGCACTTCCGCGATAAGTACCTACCTCTGCAGTAATTATCCACACCTCTCTCTCTCCCTCTCTCTCTATCTATCCTCTTCTTCTAATCGATTATCAAATCATTCTTATCATCATCACCATCATCATCATCATCGACTCCTATCTCAGTCTCGCCTCGTACGTGCAGACGAACAGGTATAGATTACGAATCCGCGCCGGTCGTCGTAAATGCCCCTTGCATTTTACATCGAAACGCTGTTATCGGCTTCTCCCTCTCTTTGTCTCTTTCTCTCCTATCAGTCGTGCCCCGACACATTTTTTCTCACTCGGGCGCGGGATCGATAGCCTATAGCCGGCGAGGTCTGCACATTCGCGAGAGCGAACATCTCGCGTTGTATATGTACGTGAGGGAAGGAGGGAGAGGAGAGAGTTCGATTGTCGAATCGATTCGCGAACCAGGCGATGTGGCTTTTAATTGAATGAGGTCCGAGGACGAGAGAGGCCGCAGATTACGTCCGCCTGGTGAGTTTGTGTCTTGGTTGCCCCTCTTCTTTTTTCTCTCTCTCTCTCTTCTACTTTTTCCTTTTTCCTCGTCTTCTTCTGATCAAGATGATCGGTGTCGACGAGCGTCTTTCGCGGTTATGAGATTATGAGCGGTTGCGGCGTGGTTTTCCGGGGGAGGGTAACGGGATTGATCGATCCTGTGGCTTGGGAGGGGCGATTGAAATTTCGAGCGTGTAGTTCGGTAATGGATACAGAGTGATTAAGAAGAAAGTGATGGGGTGTGTTGTGTGACCGTTTGATATTTGTCAGCGTTTACGTCTAATGAGTAAGTTTATTATTTTTTTGCAACAGATGAATGTATGAAATAATTTTTTTCTAATTGATAATTAAAATAAGTTTCAAAATAAATATATTTATATATAATTTTAAATTTAAATCAGTTGAATTATTCAGATTTTAATGGCTTTAATTACCTACACAGTTGAATTGTTTAGTTATTTAGTTTTTAGATAGATTTAATTAAACTATATATATTTGAGTTTATGGTCAAATTAATGTATAGTTTAATATATTTCTCATAATAAAAAGACCAGAAAAACAATTTCAAATTCCAGAAATAATGACGTAGAGAATGCTTAACAATTGATATTGTTTTTAATTTTGTCACAGAATTATCGCAATTTATCAGTGAAAGTCCGGAAGTTTGTTATAGATAAACATAATATTCATATATTCATTTTAAAATTTATTACTTTACTACTGAAACAATTGGTTATATTGAGATTCACATTGAAAGTGGTTTATTTTCAAAGAAGTGATTTTTTTCATTGAATGAAATCGTTAATTTAAGTAATTAATTTAAGTATTTCATATTATAATATCAAATATGATGCTCAACACTCCACAGTATTAAAATATTTCGTGATTTATAAATTGATTTTCAATACATAAAGTACATAAAAAGTTTTATTTGCATAAGAAAAATATACGTACAGCTAATGATTTATATTTATATGGTACATCGTGTCACATAACTTTTATATCATGAATTTTATTTCTTTTATCGCTGCAATACACATACTCATCAAAAGCGACTCGTACGCATTTTGTTTTATTACAGTACGACTTCCATAAATTATTTCCAAATATATTGCGCAATAATTTAATGACAAATATGAAGAATGTGCATTTGTATAACAGTCGTTGACAATAGGCTTGCAAATGTAACTGTTATTCGTATATTTAAAAATCTCTAAAATTAGAAAAAAAGCGACGTAAATGACGAATGTTCATTACAATATGCAGACATCCATTTTCGAAATGAGAGTGAGCATTGTTTTGGAATTAGACAATGAAAATATTTTTGAATAGCCAAGCATTTTAATTTTTGGTAAATAATTCTTCTGTTTTTACGAATTTTACCAGAAAGTAATTAATGTTCTTTACAATTTCATATCTATATTTGTTCGTTTATACGTTTTGTTTTATGCTTTGTTGTTTTCTTTTAAAATACACTTCCGAGAACAGTGATGGAACTGTCAAGTAAATCAACCGAAGTGTAGTTCCCCGGCTCTTTCCTTGTACGTTTTCCTTATTTTGTAATGCATGCACATTTCGACGAAACGTTAGTCATGGTTCGTTTGAAATTTCAGTCGTTGTTATTTTTGTTGTTTATGATTTTCTTATCAGGCTAAAGCTATTTTAAGCAATTTTTTCATTGCTACTATAAGCAGTACTACATTCTACAGTTGTGGTTGTCTTTCTAGTATGTAGTGAAGATAGTATAAAATACAATAGTACGTGGACTGTTATATCGTAGATAATACGCATAATAATGAAATCAAACGGAAGTTATCTACGAATAGAGTCGAGAGCCAATTTTGCGATATAATTTACCAGTAACTTGCAATATAGTATATCACTTAACTGTCTTAATAATCAATAATATACATATGTATAAAATACCTGAATACCAAATAACCCCTATATACCTACTCTACACCATATACGATCAAAACAAACAAATCAACCCTCAGGCTGCACCAACAATTCAACTTTACCTTCCCATTCACTTCTATTTCTCTCTCTCTCTCTCTCACACTCGTAGCCCTCAAAACTCCTCCACTTCCAAGTCAAACTTTCGTCTTCTATCCACAGGCATCCGTACGACGGGACGATCCTCTACCCTCGTTTAATGAAAAGTATCCAGCATACGACTTAACCCAACCCGTGCTCCATTGCTGCTGAGATGAAGGACAAACAGGAGCTACCATTACCAACCCTCTCGACCACTACGATCATCACGACAGCGTCGACGATGACGACGCATGGTGAGACCACCTCGACGACGTCTGAATCCTCCTGCAGCTGCTGGCAAACGTTACTCTCACTGGTGAATGCGATCAATCATGTGTTGGTGCTACTCACTACTGGCTACCTACTCTACCTGGCCCGAGATCTGAGCAGCGTCACCAATCTCCACGTCGCCCTCTGCACGATTGGGGTAAGCAATCTGCGGACGGACAAATATTTGACCACCAAGACTGCTCTGTGTGTGTGTGTGTGTGTGTGTGTGTGTACGTGTGTAAGCTTGGCTATTTGTATGTGTATATGTCTGTGTATGTGTAACGTGGAAAGTTTCAAGCCCCGAGCAGCGAGTGCTAAACGGAATTCGAGAAATCTTCAGGGTAAGGTCGGGGAAATTAGTGCAGTTTTGAGAGGGTAGGGGTGTATATATATACATGCAGGCGACAGTGGAATGAGGGAGAGGTCATGTTTATTGTTTGTACAGGAATCGCGGTGAAGGGAGAGAGTTACGCGGTTGATTGGATCAGTAGGTATACGGAAACTCGTGTAGTAGGATTTGGTTTGTCGACAAAAAAAAACAACCAGATTCGTGAAAGAGTTAATAAAGAAATAATTTTAGTTTGTAAGACAACAATAAGACGAAGTCAGGCAAAATTTACTAAGAGGATAGTTTAAATGACGTGTTCATATTAGTACAGGGATGTATTTCAAACTCTTTAAACAGGGAAACTCGCGGGAAATTTCTGTTAGCGCAAACTGAAGCCTTTAAGTATATATACCGTCGAGAACTTCGCGGCTAGAGAATCTGAAATATCTACCCGAAACTTTGTTGCAGCAATAAATTATGATAACGCGCGCAGATTACATAGTTACGTTTTGAAATTATCTGTACTAAAGCTATGATAATTTTTAAAGCTGAATTTTCATAATTCTTCAATGTAAAATCTCATTCGTGGGAAATTCACAATTTCTCGAAAATCATCAGATACAGAAGCTTTAGCAATATATCTAAATCAAGATCTCGGTTGACCATAAGGCTTCTGCTCCCCGATAACCTTCTCTAGACAACGCTGTTTAATAGACAACTTGAATGCGCTCGAATAGCTATACGTCTATTGAAACACGAGATGCTTCTGAGGGATTTCGATCCCAAGCTATATCGGTGATTCTATATAGTGGCCAATAATTTTCACTTTTTCGCAATTTTTTGCGGAGTCCAAACAATTTTCTTCAACTTTCTATTAAAGTTTAACAATCTTAAAACATAAGAATCAATCATATATATATATACATATATACAATACTAAGGACACACAAATCTATTTCCAATTACTTCGGGTAACCGGTTATTAGTTTGGAATATTCGAAACTATTTCGGCTGGACACAGTTGGCAAGCAAATCAAAAGTTTTATCTATTTGCATTGTTATTTAGATTACGCCAAATATTTGAAATCGTCGTTGCCGTTGTCGCTTGATTTTACCCGGTGCTGGGCACGAGCCGGACGACGAAACTTTCTCGGCAGTTGGCCCTGCGGAAATCCTTGTAGATTCAACGAACGCGCGCTTACACCGGATCTCTTGGATTTTATTAATCAAACTGAATTTAATGCTAGTCAATGGGGTTCGTAGGTTCAAGATGGATTAAAAGTTGTAAGGAGGGGGAAAGACTCGTGTAAACCTATTATTTTCGGAGTTAATTAAATTGACCATGGTTGTATTTCTACGACTTTTATGTGGGAGTTAGTGTTTCTAGGTATATTTAAACTTGATATAAAGTAGTCAACCCACGAAGCTGTTAAAAATCGCGCAGGGTTAGCGTGTCCGCAGTGAATGACCAGGATCAAGCCAACAAATGGCCAGGTCACGTAATATTTTTATTTCCTGATATAAAAAAGTTTTCAACTACTAAATGATCATGTAACGACATTGAAAAAGCCTTTAAAATAGAAAGAACAAAGTTACAGCAGTGCCTACAAGCAATGAAAACAAAAATTTTATCGATTGTTTTGTAGTAAAGGTGGTCATTCACTACTCGAGTAATGACCTTATAAAGCTATTTACAGTTAATACTGTAAAGAAATAGTAATATATACCAGTAAATATATCATGCGTTATTTATATCGTGGAAAATTACTACAGCATGAGATTACATTACCGTGAAAATTTAGTTCAATAAATTTGAGGAAATTAGTGATAAGAGCTCTCAGTTTTGTTGTATCAATTCATATTAATTTATTCTTCATTTTCATACAATTAATTTCTATCCATGTTATACCGTTTAAAGTAGTTTAAGTTAAATCAGGAGAAAAATTAAGCATAATTTTGTTATATCTTGTATATTTCGAGATTCCTTAAGTATGTCAATTGCCGTGAATGCGTTTATTTAGGTCGAGAGGGAACGTTTACGAAATTTGCGTAAGATTAAAAGATTTTTTTGGAGTACCACTTTAAGTGGTTGAAACTTACGATGTAAGTATACTCGTTTTCTTTTGTAAGTACAAAATTAATTGTTTTTTCTTCCTTGAGTGGTCCTACTTTACGATTAATAGTGAACAATATTTTGCAGTGCATTAAATTATCTTTGAAGCCAGTTTCTTTGATATGGTTTTCATAGACGTAACAAGTTCTTGTGAATATAAAGAATATACTTTAGTAATTTTTATAATAAAAGGCTAAACTTTATTCGATTAACGTATATATTTAAAATCAGTTCATACTTCTTAAATATTTTCTTTATTACCTTTGTAATGTTAAAAAAGTGCAAATATAAAAAAGCATATTTTAGCAAGTAAATGAGAAAAGTTTTAATGAAACCGATGCATTGATTTATTACAAGATTACTTCGCTAGTTTTATTTAATTTCTTCAAAACAAACATTTAGTACAGTATTTAATAATTCCAAAAGCTTAAACTCTTATTAAAAAATGTCAACGATCACAAGTAAAAACTTAAAACGCGAACCTTTCTTTTCCACCAGAATTCAAATCGAAAAAAGTGCTAAGAAATCGATATAAAAAGAAAAAAGGTTGAACAGAAAATCGCACTTCAAATACCCGAAATCTTTTCAAATCCACCAAATTGTTCTATTCCCAAACCGTAGAGTGGCAAACGCACTCGAACCCCGATTCTTAATCAACGCCTCTTCTCTCTCTTTCTTTCTCTCCCTCTCTTTAAGTTCAGCACAGCTGCTTAGCGTGAGTAGACGTGCGAGGGTGGCGCTGATTGCGATGGGTGCGCGCGTTAAACTTTTGCCGTGCTGCTGTTACTGCTGGCGCCGCATTGCACACCTCGACCCGCATTTTCACCGAGCCGACGCCACAGCTTCGCATTTCCATGCGAGAGCGGGTGGGTTTCCCTTTCGGCATAAATGGTGAGAGAGAAAGGGAGAGAGAGAGAGAGAGTGAGGTTTTGCGGTGCGACGTCGTAATGTCGCGGGAAAGTCGGTGGTAAAAGGGGTAAGGGTAGTTCTTTTTTTTTAAGGATGGAGAATGGGGAAGGTTTAGGAAATTTTGAGTACGTTGACATCGAGTACTTTAATGTCGATCGATGATAATTAAAGTAGTGGAATAATGAATTAATTTATTTTAAGTGCATTGAAAATTATGCATTTAGAATTTCTTCCTTTTTTTTAAACACTCAACATGATACGTGCTCTCGAGATACGCGTTTTTATTTAATCTGGTTATTTGATATTTTATCATATTGCAGAAAAAAAATGCAAAAAAATCATACATGTACAAATTTGAATAACTTTCTGGATTGAGGCTCAATTTTCATAAAAATTTGTAAACAACCTTTGTTGTTTTAGCAGAAAAGCCAATCAAAAGAATTTCTAATGGAAATCAATTTAATTTAGAGAGTTTGTACAGCATGCTCGTAAATTTGTTATTCTATTTCTTAGAATAGAGTACTAAATGTATAAAGGTATTAGTTTTGTTACTTGAAAATCCAATATTGCGAAAATTGACGTACGGAATGAAGGTCTAGAATCTAGAATAAAGAATAAAATTCACAGAAGAAAAATTACTAATGATTCCTGGCTTCGATTTACTTTTTGTGGTTCTGAACTTTTTCAATAGATGAATTTCAATTGCAAATATAGGAATTGGAAAATTTTTTAAAATATTTTTATAAAAGAAAAGAATATTTATTTATTTATTTATTTCAGAGATAGTTTAATAAAGATTTGTTTGACAGAAAATGTATCACCGTTCTCAGTAGTGTTATCAAAATAATTTAATAACCACGCATAACGAATGAATTAAATTTGGTTTAAATAACGAGCCACTTCTAATAATAATCGTCTAATAATTATATGCACATAATTAGATTGACACGTACCCGTTTTGATTATGTAGGGTGAATTTTGTGCAGGCTGTCGGATCAAAATGACTGGCTAATTAGCTGCATTAATACGCATTAATTATGGATTGACACTGAGGATTTGAAAACGCGTTGAAGTAGTAGATTATGGTCATAATAGCGTTAGCAAAACCTATTAATTAACCGGTCTTCCATTAGAAAGAAAATTTCAACATTTCTCTTAGTTTTGCATAGGACGATAATGTTTGTAATCCATATTCTTCAATACACCATTAGATAATATTACGTATCCTTCCATACACCATTAGATATTCTTAGAGTTGTCATTATTACTGAACAAAATTTCCAAAACAATTCTAAGCAAATGTTGTTTCCATGCAATTCATTTATAAATTAAAAAAAAGGAGGACAAAGATAATAATGTTTGTTAACAACATTACTTGCAACGGTGATCTTTGTTCTCGAACAACCAAGTAGGTCAGCCGAGTTATTATTAATGATTAGATGAATCGTCGGGCCGGAATTCCGTACGCAGCTCTGCACGAAGTTTGCATCTATCTCTCGTATTATTGCAATTCTGTATTATTCAAAAGTTGTTGATGCCGTCTACTACGTGTACACGTGAAGATAGACAAATTTATTAAAAATTTTAGGTGCGCCGAATAATGTTAAGTAGCTTTATAGTTGTTTACCTATAGTAGGTCAAACATTGATGAATGATTTACACTCGGTTTCGATGTGTGTATTTTTTTATCTAAAAATGTTATTGATTTGAAACCAGGTGAATTATTTATTATTTTAGATTGCATTTATTTTCTATATTCAGAATATTTTATAAGGTTTTATAGAAACTGTATTGTATTCAATTATTGACCCTTTCATCATTTATTAATTGCGTATATACACGTTTCATTGCGTTTTACAGAGTTTTTCTTGTTTTTCTTTGTTATATTCAACGAATACAATAAATAATCACTTTCAAAAGCAAATAAAATAATAGCAAATATTCAATTTTACGTTTACTTTAAAACTTTCTTTATTTGACTGCAGTATTCTACCACGTTACTAATCATTACATTATTAACAGATTTTACATTATTAACAGTTATTAACATCTTAACTCTAAGAAGCATCAGCTGAATAAAATTATTCTTAAAAAATCACCAACAATAATATCTTATTTCTTCACTTTCAGTACGTCCTGCTAATGTCCGAAGCTATAGTAGTGCTGACGGGTGAGAACATCTGGACACGTCGCCTCACGCGTCGCTCCAACAGCCACGTCCACTGGATCCTACAAGTCTTCGGCGCTGCCTTCAGCATCGCAGGTGTCTACGTCATGTACCGAGTAAAAAAACGTCACTTCCTCTCAACCCATGGCCTCACGGGCATCATCTCCGTAGGCGGTATATCCGTGCTTTTCCTATCCGGCCTTCCTGCTCTTTTCGCCGGGAGACTACGCAAAACCATCCGACCGGTCATTGGTAAATTTTTCCACAACTTCCTAGGGATTATATGCTTTGCTATTGGTATGACCTCACAGTGCTATGGGTACAAGAAAAGGTGGAACTCCGAGGCGCCACAGGGTATGGGTACGATCCTCATTGTCACCACAGTGATGATCACCGTGTTCTCGCTCATCGGCTCGCTTAGGTCGCTTTGGGAGCAGTTCAAGAGTCTCGCCAAGTGCAGGTGATGATGATGATGATGATGGCGATAGGGGAGAGGAAAGATAAATTAGAAGGAGGAGAAGGAAAACTGTTTCGACGAGGGAAAGAAGAAAAAAAAGTGCTTATGATATCGATGCGCAAGGGAAATGTTTTCGTAGAGGAGGAAATGTATATTTTCCTATTCTGCGAGCGCTTTTTTTCGGTGCCGACTGTTTTTGACATTTTCTGTTTTATGGATCGTATTTTGCGATGCGAATGCTTTTTCGTCATAAATCTTAAAAAATACAGAAAAATGTATAGCTAAAGGGTTATGTACTATTTTAGTTGATACATTTTTTTTTTATAAACCAGTGTCTCCCATTAGTTTTATCTATTTAATAGTGCTATTTAAGATTTTATTGTTATATATAGTAGTTGTATTATTTGTCGGAAGAATTTATGTAAAGTGAATTTAAATTATTAATTAAAACAAAATATTTTATAAAATTGTAAGTAAAACGTTAAAGTATATAGTACCTCTATTGATATTACTTTTCAAATTGTTAATTGTGATATGACAATAAACCGTTGATTAACTTATACAAAAATTGTCTTAATTATTCCATTAACACCAGAACCGAGGCGCGAAAAAGGATAACAAGTAAGTCAAAGCACGATCGGTAATTTTCGTCCAGCTAGTTCAGGCCAACTTCTGGAGCTTGACTCTCTCTCTCTCTCTCTATATATATATATAGGCATTTCCCTAAGTTCGTGAAATACGGTTTTGCGAAAAACGAGTTTAAACTTTGGGTGTACTATTAAGGTGGCCTTCTATCGCGCGAGCGCGCCCTTCAAAGCGTCCCAGTTTAGTCAATTTTAGAACTTTTTTAACGGTAACCGGATTTTTAGGTCTTCATAAAGCAAAGAGTGGCGCAGTAGCTTAGAAGCTGGAGAATGACGTAACTCAATGCAGCTAGCTAGATATCGACCCTAATTATTATACCGGAATCTTTTTTTTCTTCTTTTTATATCTAAACTTCCACCTAGTAATTTTACTGATTAATTAAATTTTCGGAACGAATAAAAATAGTCTATATATTTAAAATATATTTATTCATTGACGTTGCAATCGCCCTGGAAAAAATACGTTGAGTCCAGAATAAAACGGTCGATTGTTAATCCGAGCAGCCTGTTATTACACGGTGGTATATTCAGAAATTGTCGTATCAAGCGGCGAACACATCGATTACGTGCGGCTGTCGGTCGTCGATTGAAAAAAAAAAAAAAAAAAAAAAAAAATCGTATTGAGAAGTCAAAAAGCGAACGCACTTCGATCGGTGCGCTCGGCTGGTCAGTCGCGCGCGCGCTTGCTGTTCAATTTGGCGGAAATAGATAAAACCGTCAAGTGCCATAGCTTTGGAGTATTCATTGTGAATGAGATATATATTACGATAAAAATTTAAACATACTTTTATGCTTTATCAATAGATTTGACGAAAATAGGAATCAATCCTTGCATTTTTTATGGTCAGATATATATATTTTCAATCAATAAGTGTTGAAGAGCTTTGGATCAATACATTTGTTGGTAGATAGTTGAAAGTTTTATTTAAACATTTAAATAAAACTATTTGTTTCCATTAATGTTAGTTTGAGACGTAAAAATTAATTATAAAAATATGAATATTCCCAAATAACTTGCTATAAAAGTAAATGTAATCTAATAGAATATTACAAAACGCAAATTGTTCAAATTTTCTGGAGCATCGCATTCGTGTCAAGAAACAAGAAGGCAGTCAGTGATGGGTTTATGCGAGATAATCAACATTTTAAATCCAATTGAAATAATTATTTTCATGTTAATAATATATGTTAAACTGTAATAAGCCGCCGCCTACAATTATTGAGCTTAAAAGTAGTTTACTCCACATGGTAATATTATCTTTATAAATTGATTGATTAGTTGATTATTAATTCACATGTACGTAAATTTTAAGTTATGTAAATAAATTAAATAACATATTCAAAGTGCGTATTTTTAAAAATTGTTCTATATCTCGTTAAAAAATGAGTAAGGTGAAAGATGAAAGAAAATAAAAATACATAAAAGTACTTTTCTTCTTTTTTGAAATCTAACAAGAGCCACAGAAACTTTCTACAGAAGCATAAATTTTCAAGTATACTTTACAAAAACTATTGTTATTTATAATCATCTGTGTAATATAAAAATTGAACAAATAATAGTTATGAAACCCATTTTAAAATATTAAACTATATTTTAATCAAACAGTTTTATCAAATATATTTTTTTAAAATGGTTCTATTTTTAAGTTAATAAATTGAACGGAATCAATACATCTTAAAACCTTATCTTTAATGTAAAACTCACTCTTTCAATTTAGAAGTACATTATGCAAATAAAAAGCATTAAAAGCATTAAAATCAATTTATTAGTAGTCACGTAAGTACATATCTACTTACGTACGCACTCTATGCTTTTAGAACATGTTTTCTTCTTTCTTACATTCAGTTATAATCTTTTTAAATTATAAGATAAAACAATGAAAAAGTATACCTCGTTTTAAAATAAATATGTAAATATCTTTTTACTCTTGAAAAATTCATGTACCTAAATCATAAAAAAAATAATGCATTTCACGTCTAGTTAGAATACAAATCAATCTAAAGATTCGTTCAAATGCTAATTTCAGACGATTTGACATATTTATTTAAAATTTTACAAAAGTGCATTATTACGCAAAGAAATATATATTTTTGTATTACTTAATTGAATACTATATATTATACTTGGTTGGTAACATTTACCAATTGCAGTCCATTAACATGGATTAATGTAAACGCGACCTGGGACTATTTTTTTACTTTTACTATTGTTAAGAACTTCAAACTGAAATAACAAGTATTAGATTATCTCTGCATTCGTCAACAAATTGTAGTTCTATGAGTTTAAACAATTTATTAAAAAAAAAAGAAATAAAAAACACTTTTTTCGTACCCCTAATTCTTACCTTTAAATCTCCTTGAAATTGATACAAAAATCTCAAACGCTCTATCTAAGAATAGAAATTGTATGAATAAGCTGTAATAGGATGTAAGTATATACACTTGCTCATGCGTTACTTCTTTTCTAATAACCGTTAAATACAATACTGCTATTCATAATTTCATTTTATAATTTAACCCAATAATTACGTGCGAATTTCCATTGAAAACGTATGTCTTAATTAAATTTAAAGTTTAACAAATTAAAGCACCACTCAATTATGTTATATATCTACACCCAGTCGTTTCAACACTTCCACTGACTTTCCATACGAATTTGTTGTTGTTGCGTTGCATTATAATCGAACTATACATCATCAAACGACAATCTCTTCGCTTTCAATGCAAATTCTAAACATCCCCGCGATATCACATCCCCATTCCTCATACTCATGCAAACGTCGAGAACCGCAAAAACAACCACAGATACAGCACCTCCAGAAACTCCTTCCTCCTATACTCTTACTCCCAGTTCGAAAATCAATTTCCGATCCAATCTCTCCTCTCCTCATTTCCACCATCCCACGATGCTCAACAAGTATACACGTATATATCCCAGCAGGACACATAACCGAATCGCGAACGATAATCCCTTATATATATACCGACAGTTTATTTCTCTGATCAACCCGTACACCTGAGCGAAAGGGAGAGAGAGAGAGAGAGAGCTTCATTAGCTTGGGCGTGTCGGTCGCAGCTATTACGCGTGTATAATAAGCGCGTCAATAATCGCGCGCGAATCGCGGCCCTGCGCGCAACCCCCGTAATACCCATTAAGCGAGCTATACCCTGTAAATCGAGAGAGAGAGAGAGCCAAGCGATCTAGCCGCTTATCGGATATGGCGGTATACTCTTTTGCACGAGAGGGGGATAGCTGCGATACGGGTCGATGGTTTTGTGGGTTCAGGAGGTTGGGAAGCATATATATGCATGTGTGTGTGTGGGTATGTATGTGTGGTTTTGGGGTAAGCCTTTGGTTTTTTCGGTGATTTTTCAGGTGGGGGCATAGGGAGAGGGATTTCGATGTGGCGATATGGATGAATAAGGTGGGAATTGAAAAAAAAGGATGCGGTTATATATTTTAGGTCATGGATATACTGTAAAAGCTGGTTCTTTTATTGTTTATACGTTTTTTTTGTTGATTTTTGTAGAAAATCTAAATATAAAGCGGTCTGAAAACAGGAAAAGCTGTTATACTTTTTTGCAATTCGCAGTTTGAATCTCTCCTTTCTTTTGAATTTAACATCTATGGAATCTTAATATTGACTTAACGTCACTGACTACTTTTCGTTCTCTGTTTCTATATTAAATTTCCATAATAAAAATCAACGTACTGTTAAAACAGTGTTATAACTCCGATTTCAAGAGTCAATATTTTTTCGTATAATATTTATTTATATCGTAGAGCGAGAAAAAGATTTCTGCAGAGGTGTACATCTAATATCTTTTTATTATTCTTTATATTTATCAAGTATCTTAAAGTTGAATTTTCATGAAATTTCTCTTAGATCTAATAAGTATCGACATTTATATCAAAGTAAATATCAAAGTATTTTAATAAACGCAAAGTAATTGCCATTCCACGCTATATTTAAGAAATTCCATTAAAAGAAATTAAATCGGTTTCATGAAAAAAAAGCATTTAATTATACGTCTGAATAAAAAAACGTACGTATTTTTCATCACTCAACTATCAATAATTGATCTCTCATTTTTCACCAGCAAAATACCTCGTCGAGATAAATCCAATGCTGCAAACTTTTTCAACACATTCGACCCTCTAAATCGAAAAAAGCCCCCTAGAGACCAACAGCAGTTTACAAAAGCGAGGAGTATAGCACGTAAAAAACTTTCATCGCTCGCGCATTATCTCACTCTCTCTCTCTCCTTCTAACCGTTGTGCACATTTTGATGGTAGGAAGCTCCCTCGGACCTCATTATAAAAATGACGCACTTTTTCTAACGCACGTGGTCGTCCAGACGATATAGCGAGCGTAACGATCGGCCCCCTATCGCTTCGCTCTCTCGTCGGTCAAATATTTATTTTCCTCCTGTGTTTTTTTTTTCATCGGACAAAGGACAACTTAACGCGCACGAGTAGAGCGAAAGCCAGTGAATCGCATTCACGATTAATTGGGAGAGAGAGAGAGAGAGAGAGAGTTGGAATGTGAAAAAATGTTTTGCTAATTCTGAAACGTACGCTCGTATAACGAGTTAAGCTCTAAATGGCCGTAAAAATTTTACGAAAATATACGCACTTTTTGTTTTCGACCAGGTTTGTTTTTTTTTTCAATATTTCAAAGCTGGAATAGTGTATGTTAATTGGAGTAATGGGATAAATACATTTTTTTTACTGATGTTCTTTTATGTGCGCGAATGAAATTCAGATGAGTATTGGAAGATTTCCTTGGATACGCTGTACATATTCTTACATTTTTATTAACTCGTGTTTAATTTCAAGTAGCTCTTTTCAGCATACACGCATATATAATACCACCGTACGTCTCTTTTAATAACAGATAAATCGCGTTATAAATGCAATGAATACGTACCGTGAAGTGAACGAGACAATAAAAATGTTCATGAAATATTAATTCACTGATATCTACACTGCCAGACTTATCTCTCTCTCTCTCTCTCTCTATATATATATATATATATATATATATGCATGTTATGCAAAGACGAAGCGTCTTTCTCTTTCTCTTTACTTACCTTTTTCGCTATAACCCTATAGGATATATACATATACAGCCAAGTATATAAGCCTCCACCAACGCGTCACAAATCTGCATACATTATCCTGTCGACTTACCTGGCATTAAAAAATCATAAAAAAAGAAATGAATAATAAGATAGTCGAATGAATAAACACAGAGAGAGAATCACATGGTATTGTTATCTTACAATGTCATATATTTATTTTGTCCGCATACATTATCGTGTACCAATCGCGCCCTTACAGCCTTTGCACTCACATTATTATACGCACTCTCCAATGAGAGCTGAGTGCTATATAATAACCATATACATATGTATGCGCGTCTCTTACCACCATAAAAAATGAAAATCCGCAGATATACATCCACGCATGCATGCATACTTAAACACGCGCCGGCGGCGGCGGCTGCTGCGACGACAGAGTCTTTCTCCTACGTTATTAACTGTGATTTCGCTACTTTTAATTGCCACTGCGCACGTGCATGAGTCGAGAGAGACAGATGCACGATCATCTTGTATGTATATATATATATACTTGTACTCGTCGTTGTCGTCCGCGCGTGCGCCGATTAATAAATGCGCTCAGCTCTTGCTTACTCTTTTTTTTTGTTTTATTCTCTCTCGTTCTCTCTTATATACGCACGTTATACTTTATGATATCTCGTAGAGAGATAAGAGACGCGTATAATGGCGAGAGATATACAGAGAGAGACTCTATAATGATTAATTTTAATCACAAAGTCGTAGCTCGGGGGTGGGCTACATCGTTTTATATTATATATATTTTGAGTTCGTCCATGCGTGCACGCGCTGCGCGATGCGCGTGTCCGTTTAAAAAATTTTTCACTTTTTTCTTTTCTTTTTTTCTTTTTTTTTATTATAATGGTATTATATAGTATCAAACAAATTATTTATCAACACTATTAACACTTTTTTGTTCATTTGTCGCTTACTTTTTCTTTTACTCTTTTCTTCCTTTTTCTTTTCTTTTTTCTTTTTTTTTTTGGTAATATACACTCACTGATTCGGGAGATAAATCGTGCAATCGTAAAAATTTCAAACGAGTCGTTAACAATAAAACGTTCGCCATCATCATACTTTTCCTTTTTTTTTCTTCTCCTTCTTGTTTTTTTTACAAAAGACGTGTACATCGTTAAACGTTTACATTAATTATTAGATTTAATTTTACGGTGTCGTATATATATATATTAAGATTCGAACGTCGTGTTGTGTTGCGTTACTGCAACGAAAATCAATGTAAAAATAATGGTTTTTCAATTAATTATTACACTCTTCACTCCGCATTATGACAAGAGAACATACTTTATACATTCACACATTGATAAGGATAAATAACTGTATTTCACATTCTGCTTTGCTTATTAGTATATAATGTAATGTTTAACTATGCGTTTCATTAAATATTTTTATATACTTATGTATATTTGTATAGCGTTAAATAAATATTGCGGTGAATATGTGTATAGCATGCAGCATTTGTAGCATTGAATATAACTCAGAGTCAGCGTACATGGTGACTTTGGCACTATATTAAATAATATAAAATATCAGCTTTTTTTTCTTTACTATTTGATTAATTAAACAATATATAGCAGTTGATTTACTAATTTTATCATGTCGTTTTTTTTACTACGAAATAGAACGAAAAAAAATGGCACGACCTTGAAACCATTTCGTAGACAATGAAAAATGGCGGCCTATTTTTTTTCTCTCACTCTGTTAGCTTTATCTCTACCACTAAAAAAAATGAACACAGGTTAGAGTAATAAACAAGAAGGACGTATAAAAAATATCAAAGAAAAAAAAATAAAGAATTGCACATATTAAATGACGAATGACGTAACGAAAATTACATAATAATATAATGATAATAATAACACCAACAAATTTCAATAAAATAAATAACTTCTTTCGCACATATACACAATACATATATCAGCAACGCCGAAAATAAACATTCATCGTTTAATTCTCTCAACGCTAAAAATAAACTATGTATAACCCCAATTTCACGGCGAACATAAATATATATATAGTAATAGCTCTCGACCGCACACGTACGGCGATAACAATAAAAGCCGGCAACAAATAGATATTTATACACTTCGCGCTTAACGCGAATACAGCTCCGTAATCGCAATGCCTTCCCCCTATATACCACCAAATTAATCCTTATACTTACTTATATACGCGTCTGCGCTTAAAAAATATGAAAATACAGTTATTGCTCCTCATGCGCACGGTGCATTTAATTAAAACACGGCTCCTAGACGCTATCGGGTGTTATTTATATATGTATAAGTATATATATATTCCTTATATGGTTATGTGAATTCACGCTTCGGCCTATATGATTTACGCGTCACGGTATTTTATACGGTAATTGATGTGTAACGCGCGCG
Organism: Torymus tubicola; assembly: GCA_035583055.1. NCBI lineage: Eukaryota > Metazoa > Arthropoda > Insecta > Hymenoptera > Torymidae > Torymus > Torymus tubicola. Next base: position 30,439 of record JAWWEQ010052125.1, on the reverse strand, counting down.
GTGCGTGAAAAATCGCGATCGCAATCCCTCCCCTGTGATATTACGAGCAGTCGCTTTGCGTGAGATGCTCCTCGCAGCGAGAGACGCGCCAAAAAAAGCGGATCGCTGCGAAGAGAAAGAGAGAGAGAGAGAGAGAGAGAAAAAAAGAATAAAGGGGAAATGTCTTGGGAGTTAGCGATTGGGAGGGTGGATTTCAGGGGTTGAATATACGTGTACGAATTTTATATCTGCGTGGTTTAGCAAAAGATGAGTGGATGTGCAATTGTTGTTAGTCAAATTTAATGCGATTAAATTTTTCGTATATGTATATATTGAAAATAGTCGAATGTTCGATGAAAATATTTTTCAATTTGTTAAATTTAGTGCAAGTTTCGCAAATGAAATAATATTAATCAGTTTTACCTCTTCAAAGAAAATATAATTATTCTGTCATGCGAAAAAAATTTTCCTCGCTGTTTCAAATATTAGATTGCAAGCCGGTAAATTAATTGTCTAACAAGAAAAAAAGGCGTCCAATAAATTTTCAAATATTTATTATCATCTTGATTGAATGAAATAGTCCAATTAATTTGTATATCTGCCAGTAGCGTTTGTCGCTCGGCTATATAAAATTTTACCATTGAACCGTTCACTCGACCAAATTAAACACCAATAAACACAATTTTTCTCATCAATTTTTATTTTTATTTTTACCTCGACCAACAACCACTCGCCCGTTAAATTTTTCAGTCCCAGCAATTTAACATCCATATACTCTTGTATCTTTCCTTTTTTTTTATATACACACACGTACAGCAGGAGAACACTGAACAAAAAAAGTGCGCCGTACGACAAATTTTTCGCCAGCCGAGTGTCAATTATGAAGTTCGGCGGGCGCACGTGTCCTCCTCGTCCTTTTTTTTTGTTATCTCGCTTCTCCGCACGCGGCTACGCGCACGTGTATGTGTAGTAGAGGAAGGGGAACATTTTTTTTCCTCCTCGAATTTTTCTCTCTCGGCCATCCGTGAAGGAAATTAAGCGCACAGGGGATAGGATCATGATGGATTTTTAGGTTGCGGATTAAGCGATAACGGGGAATGGGCTACGTTCGAATAGCAGAGGGGAGGGGGTCCTGAGGAGATTAGTTTTCCAAGCGTACGGAAAATTGCCGTTATGAAGTTTGGAGTTTATTGTCCCTCCTTGAGAGTGGCGCCCTCTTCTCTCTTTCCCTCTTTTACTCTCTGACTGTACTGAAGTGAAATTAATACTACAGGGAAGAGGAAGGCTGAATTTTTTAACTCTATTATCAGATTATTCGGTTGGAGGCTGAAAATTTAATGTTCTGTAGTTGTGTAAATCTGAAAGTATAAAAAAGGGGAGACTTTAGAAAAGGGGATAAAAGTTATGAAGATTGGAGCAGAGTATGAAAAGGGAAATGAAAATATAATTCATTAAAGCTCTCAAGCTGATCGTGTAAAAATGTAATTTACAAGATGTAATATTTTTAGTCCCTCGTTACATTAATCGCTGTTTCACTCAATATAAAGCAATTCACGAAAAATTATAATAAAGAGGAGTAAAACCTCGTAGAATAAAAGTCAATAAATTTAATAATGTTAAGCGTGTATCGTCAAGGAATTTTGAACATTAATTATTTTATCGTAATTGATGTTAACTTCCGAAACTGTAATTGAATTAAAATGGAAATCTCAAATATTTAATCGTTATCGATAAAAAACTATGATATTAATTTCACACTGTATACAGGAAAAATTAACGGTAATATTAGCACAAAAAAGCTATCAGACACTTCCAATAATTATCCGCAAAAAGTCTGATTCCACGGTTAAAAAGTCACCTGAGAGCGAGAGCAAGAGAGAGGGAGAGAGAGACTAATCCCCGGCGTCAATACTCTCCCGTCGAAAAAAAAAGACTGCGCAGCCGTACACGCAGAGCAACCGCGCGATGATTAAAAGGAAAAAACGGTGAAAAAAAAGTGAGTGCGAGAGAGCTCGTGTGCACCAGACGCAAGCCACTGGGCGTAATTACGGCGCGCCTCAACCCTTGAAAAGCGCCGCCGCGTAAAAATTCCCTGAACGAGAGAGGGAGACAGCTGCAGACAAACGTGAGAGTATGTATTCACGTATACAGGGAGGATTCCGCACGTTATGAGGAGGGTGTGAGAGACCTTGAAAGTTAGCCTGACTGCGGGTTGTAAATGCGTAATGGGGAAAGTTGGTGGGGGGCAGAAGGGGACACGCGAGGAGATTCGTTCTGATTGAGGGGGAGGATTTTGGCGGGAATCGAGTTGTCACTTTGAATTTATGAGCGAAGAGGGGGAGGAGAGGAGTACCGTGCATGTTTTTTTAAGGCTATACGTTTGAGTTTAAGTGGAGAAGTTTGTTCGTTAGAATTGAAATTTGTTTCAAATCGTAATAAGGATAGTTTCGACGATTTCGCAAGTGAGCTTTCCGTTAAATATTAATTTTCCGGAATTTCAAATATTAATTTTACCTCGAATATTCTACAAATAACGTCGAAACGCTTCGATTTTTAATTAATCTCTCCTTTTCCCAGACTCGCCTAATCCTTAGAAACCAATTAAATGTTAAACCTCAAATCAGTAGATACACATGTCAGTCAACCATATCCCTTCGCTATCACTCTAACAATTCTTTTACCCCGGACAGCAACCTCCGCCCTTTTACATGAAAAATTAACTTAACGTTTCCATTCATTCAACCATCAGAACATACCCCATTTTACACTCCAATCAATCCCAAACCTCATTCCAAAACTTCATCCCTCGCACGCTTCGAAAAAAAAAAGTTTCCTCTTTTCCTCCCGTCGATCGTTACTCGCTCGTGCCGGCAAAAAGCGCACAATTCACTTGGGCAAATTCGAAACAGCCATAGCCAGTCAGGCAGGCAGTCTCTCCGAAAAACTCGACTCTCTCTCGTGCACGCATGCAAACGCAGGAGGAAAAAAACACGCGTTGCGGAAAACCATCGAACGCAGCCATCCGCGTTTATTACGAAGGCGTCGACTCGCGCTTGTGAGGAGAGAGAGAGAGAGAGAAAAATGATTAGCGAAGCACACACGTATATATACACGAGCGAGTTTTTCTACTGTGCAAGCGCTTTGTTTCGTGCATGTTACTTTTGTGAACGCGTGCGCTTTTTATTCGGTCACTTAGAAATACAATTTTGCTCGATGGTATGGCTTTTTGCAGAGTGAGAGTGACGATATTTTTCGGGAAAATCGAGTGTGATCGATATTAGAAAGTGGAGAGAGAGAGAGAGAGAGGGAGAGGGAGAATGTCAGCAGTGAAAGAACGAAGGCGTATGTATAATGACGGGAATTTGTTTGGTTAGTAGGGTGGATAAGTTTTTGTGACTTTTGAATAGAGGATAAAAGTGCTTTTTTGTGAGAGAGAGAAGGGAATATAAAAATGACCTTTTGAATTTTACAAATATTTTTCCCTTTTAATTGTGCACCGGGGGAGAAGCAAATATTTCCTTAGGACGTGTGAGAGAGCGAGAGAGAGAGAGAGAGGAACGTTAAATTTAATTTGAATTCCTGTTGAATTCGTATGGGTTTTGCAAGATATTGGTTTTATGTAAATAATAGATATGAATATGAATTTATACATTCGCGGAATATGTCCCTCGGAAACGCGTTCGTTTAATGTTTCAGACTTTATATACTGTTCGAAAAATTCTTTAAATAATTTATAACGGTTATAATCTGTCGGTAAATATATACTAATGAGGCAAGTTGACTGTAATATTTTGAACTAATCCCGCACCAACCACCAAATCACCATTAAATATTACCGAAAATATTACATAAATTTTGCATTCCCCAATTCATTGTAAAGACTTACACAAATCCGCCAAATAATCGACCTCTCATAGAAACCAAATATAACATCATTGCTGTACTTACACAAAACAACAAATTCCCATCGGCATTTACGTTTTCCATCTGAAATTTTCCCCTTAAATAAAGTCCACCCCGCCAATCAATAATTCGAACACGCATACGCGTACATAACTCTAACGAGCTTCGTTCTCTCTTCTCTGCTTCCCGTACAACGCGTGCAAAACAAGGATTAGGAAAATCGAAAACGGTCGCGCTTATAATTGGATGCAGCGTATAGTGCCGCCTGAGGCTGCGAGTTATATATATATATACATATAATCGCTCGTGGCGGTGCATTTGCGGCTATGGCATTATAATACCGTACATGGCCGTGAGCGCGTCTTATTGCCGGCGATAAGCTACAAGGCGAGCGAAATATTTTGAAATGAGGGGATTGCTGGTCTTAGGTGTATATAGGTATTGTATATCTTTATGGTGTTTGGATTTTAGAACGGATGGGACGGTGTTGGTTTTGTTTTGATTCATTGTGATTTTTGAGGGTACCCTAGTGGGGCTGACCGAACGGTGTGTCTACTACTTAAGCTGGTAAAAAGAAAACAATGGTTATTAAAAAGTTGAGAGAGAGAGAGAGAGAAAGTTGATAAAAAGTATGAAAAACATAATATAAGTGAAGCACACGGTAAAATGGTCCTTTTGATGTATACGAAGTAAAAGCATGCAAATTTTCATACACTAAATCAGTTTTGAATTCAAATTGGAATGATAAATAGCGAAGTGTCTTTTTGAGTCTGTAAACTATAAGCAGATATTTGTTTTTCAAATACTTTTTGTTTGATGCCATTTTTCGTTTAAAAATGACTAAAGGAAGATGAAACGAAAGTCTAGTTTAAAGAGGAACCCTGATGTTTGCAAAGTGGCTTCGAATTAAGCTAGTTCGTTTTACAAAAAGTACGTAGATAAAAAATATCGTCCAAGTTGAAAAATATATTTAAAGAGGTATGTTGTAGTAAGTATTGTGAAAGTTAATTTCATCAAAAGTCTTAAGAATCTTTTTATAATACTTTTTATCGGTGAAATGAAATTTTCTGAAATATGATTCAGCGCGAAGATAAATGGTAACTTAGTTGACTACCGAATGATTCACGGATAGCGCGAAGGAATTTTTGCTCCGAGGCGAGTTTGAGTTCGCTATCTAATATTGAAAGGGAATGTTAAAGAAAATTCAAAGATAATACTTTCTTTGAAAGTTTTGTAACGTTAAAAGGAAAGTGTAGACCACCCGTAACGTACTATACTCCGGGCTATAAGACGTATAAGAGGTTCTTCTTCTTCTTCGTGGGACATAGAACATCGATGCTGTCCCTGTAAAATTCTATTTTACCGACAATACACTTTTGAGTTTAATTTAATATATTTATACAAGATTCTTTCTTTCATTTTTTTTATTATATATCTTAAATTGAATCATTCGTCCTCCATGTAATAATCACCTAGCACATTACAACAGCAAAAGTGATTACTTTTTCTTTTTTTTTATACTTTGATAATTGATATTTAATTCATTACACTTATTTACAATGGTCTAGATTATTATTGTATGGAAAACAAACGCGTTTTTTAAATTTTAATTTATTTAGCTATTTAGCTATAAAAAAACTTTTACTCCTTTCATACAACGTGACTTTGATAGTTGTATATACTCACTGTTCTTTACGAAGATTTTTTTTTTTGGATATACATCTGGTCCCTACTTTACCGACTTTTTACATTTTTACAACTTATTTGAATGATTGTTTCCACTTTGATATCTTTATAACCATTCAAATATTTTAAGAATATGTATACTTTAACTGCTAACTGAATGATTACAAAATCATCAGAGGAGAAACAAAGGTCAAATTAAGTTGTAAATATTAAGAAGATGCGAAATGCGATATCATTACCAACTGAGATTTAAAACGTTTTAAATTTAAATGTTCGTAAATGTATATAATGATGATTACACTGTAAAAAATGATTACAAAGTGTGCTTTATAGCTTGGACAAGCTTCTGTAAAATAATTATTATGGCAGAATTTGAGCATTGGAAGACAGCTTTCATGATTATATATCGATCGTTTCAAAAACCTATCGTGCTCGTAAAACGTTAATCTCAATTGATTTTCGCATCCTCTTAGAAACGATGCCAATTACCAACAGAGATTCGTATCTGAATTCTCGCCAATTCGAATGACTTTCGCGATACAAATATAAAGATTAACTTTCCATATCGATAGCCAAAATTTACAGCAAATATAACGATTGATTTCAAACCTCGAAATAACAATACGAAACGATCCAATAAAAATATTCACATTTATAACCTAAAATCGGCAAAACCAACAACCACCAGGAATCTCCGTCGATAACCGGCGTCGGAGCGTCGATAAAACAGAACACCGAGCGGGCCTAGCCTAGCCTAACCTACACTCAACTCCAGACTCGCTCTTTCACATCATCTCTAACAATTCGAACTCTTAATGTTCTCTTTTTCGTCAACATCATCATTATCATCGTCATCATCATTATCGTCATCATGCTCTGCATCTCCTTAGCTACCCGCGTACACGTATACATGTTGCAACACGAGCTTAAGAGCAGCACTGAGGGTAATGAGAGCTGAGCAGGCGATGACCGATGGCGAGCTTGCTAAGCTATGCTGCATCGCTGCTGGATTGTCGCCATTAAAGATGTGTACGAAGACGCGTGCTGGCGTTGCGTTGCTCGCCTCACAGGTGTAGTTACCCGAGTGTCGACCTGAGGCACGTGGCACTTCTAACCACGATTCACGTGCCGAAAGGTCCGTGCTCACGTTTACACCCTGCTCCACGTCGTAGTTGATCATACGATGATTGTGGTACCAGAAGAGAAAGACTGGCTGCTCCGTCGACTTTTTAACCACGCAGTGTAGCTGGAGCGTGCTACCAGGCCGCACGAACTTCTCGCTAGGGCCGCTTATCTCTGTCCGTGCCTCTGGAAAATTAAGAGGGGAGAAAGAACTGTTAGTCACTTGAATATGGTATTTTTATTTTTTTTTTATTGTTGTGTGTATTACAGAAAATGATGATTTGAGAAATAATTTTGAAAAGTTATAAGAATATTGACTATTTTTGGTATACTTTGCTATGTTCAAATTGAATAAGTGCTTAACCAAACTAATAAGGGAAAATCAGAAATGTGGGTCAGATGTGTTTAAAATCTAAAAGTCGAGAAAATATCTGCCATAATTGGGGTGAAAGCAGAATATAAGAAAATAAGTTTGAAATTTAATTTGTTGAAAGTTTTTTATTTATTCAAGAAATTCGCAAAATAAACGTATCATTATTATATTATGGAAAGATTACTTATTAAAAAAGGGTGAAAATGTACAAATAAATTTCGAAGAGTTAATTGATTTTTCAAACGAACAAATTTTAAACTGAAACCCATATTTTCTACTTTCACCTTGCGTATAATGGTGGATAATTTTAGTACGTTTACATATAAAAGTATTTAGAGTTTGAAGAATATCCATTTTGCTCAGATTTTTTGAAAAATACTCTCATTCGTAGGGCTAAGACGCAGGTGTATTAATTGACGAAATAGAAACCTTTTCCAGAGTTTCGCGAAAAACCTATATCTTTGATGCTACTCTAGTTGGAAATATCTGGTAATATATAAATAAACTCAACTGATACTTATTAGTAGGATTTCTATATACGAAAAAATCGTTAGTAATAAATGTATACGTGATCTTAAAATTGATAAAAAGAATGTTATTAAAAATTTGAGTGCGATCTTTAAGTTGGACTAAAGTTTAATTAAAGTTTCGAATTATGGTTTCTATTCTATAGTCAATCGTATCAAAGATTTATATAATGTACTTTAAACGTACTAAACTCTTGTAAAAACATATTAATAACAGGTGCATTTAATAATAATTGTGTTTGTCACCTTGAAACCACCACCATGTACATGTTTTGCATGTTAAGGGGTGGTTGACCCGTTCAAATAAATACATAAATACGTCAAAAATCTGTATCGAACCTCAACAATCATTCAAAGCTAATATCATTATTTATATGTAATATGTTACTCTATCCACTTTTTTATATAATATTTACAAATTCCAAAACCTACCAAAAATATTGTCAGCACAACATTCGAAGAAATTCAAAGTTATAAATAATAACATCCCATAAATATACAGATAAAAATTTATATCGAATAGCATCAAATATTACTACACACATATACTCTTTTATCTTTTCGAATCGTAACGTATAGCAACTGCGGCATATACACGGAAAAAGCGCTTCAAAAAAGAAATTCGTCAATTCAGATAAATTCGTAACAATCCTTTCCTCTATAACCACAAATTGATGTGAATTCTACGTGCGTAAAACCAATTCATCCCAACCGAGTAACTTCAACTGTGAAACAAAAAAGTTTATTCGACTCTCTATCTCTTCCTCGCACATCTCTCTCTATATATATACACCAAACACTTTAGTTTTCCACAATACGCGCGGTTCTCGAGACCGTGGAACCCTAAAAACCCACTAGAGGTGCTATTATTTTCGTAAAGTAGCCTTGCGCGTGCGCGCGACTGACGCTAATCCAGCGTATAAAATTTCATGCGATTTCAATGACGGAATAAAAGCTCCATTCCTCATTCCCTCGGCTATGTGAATCTCAGCTGTGTGCGCGTGGTTCCCGATAAAAAGAGAAAAATGTGCACAGCTATATAGGAAGTGAGAAGAAGAACCGGTGCGAAGGAAAAAAAGGAACAATATTCAGATGCGCGAGCAAAACGACCGCATTTCTTATATATATACCACAAGGCCATGACGCGCGTAGTTTTCTTGTAACCGAGCGAAAGGCTTAATCCCCCATTATTTTATCCGCGTATATCCGGATTCGAGGTCTGAGGTTGGGTTTATTGGTTGGCAGGGGGAAGGCGAGATACATACGAGAACTAGATCGAACGGTAGGAAAGGAGAGAGAGAGGGAGTTTAGGAGGACAGGAGAAAAAGTATAAGAGAAAGAGGAGGAGAAAGGCCGGATATTCGACTTTTTTCCCTTCGCTCTCGGGCTTTGCACAGTCGATTCATGAATAATGGAGAAATCCAGCTTTCTCGCGCTCTTCTCTCTCTCTCTCTCTCTCTCGTGAAAGGCGCAAGCGAGAGAAATGTGTTGTGCATTCGGAGAAATTAAATAAGATTGAAAACTCGCTCGCGAGAGGAACATTAATTCGCTTATTTTTCTTCGCTCACTCTCGAGTGATTTCCTTTATGTTTTTTTCCCCTTTCTTTCTTCTCCCCCCACCCACACCCTTTTATTCTTCTCGACGCTTTTCAGCAATTTCTGCTGTATCGACTGCGTGAAAAGTGAAAGCTCGTTATGTATAACGCGCGTACGGGTCGAGTGAGAGAGAGAAAAAAAAAGAGAAAATATGGAGAGCTAATGCGGCTGGGAGCTTAACGCGAGTTTAAAGGTCGAGGCTGGGATGCGGATTTTCCAGCGAGCTGTATCAGCTGCGATTGAATGCGCAATCGGAAACAGCTTATTGCGGGAACGGAGATCATGTTACATTGTTCTTTCTCTCTAGCCTTTATACCAAGATGAAAATAGAGTTGCTATACATACGCAGAGAATTTATCTTTTCTCTATATCTGAACTGGAAAAATATTACGATTCATTTTGTACAGTATGAATTTTGAATTATTGAATTTATTCTAGTAAATATTTTTCACTTTAAATAAAATAATACATAACTTTACACAAATTACCAAGGTTAATATTAAATTAGACCCTATTTATCTCGACACTTGAAAAGAAATAATTACACCGACAGATAATTCAACGAACTCAAACTTTCCAAACGAAGGGTATAGCTAGTGGTATCACGTACATTGTTTTACAAACAAAAACGTTTCCGGAAACAAATCCGCGCCTCCCTCCTGCCCTTCAAACTCTGCACGAAAAGACAATAAAACTTGGCGATTCTCATTCCTTCCTTCAACTCAACAGAATAGCACATTGTTTGAATAACATTGGTAAAACAATTAAGATTTCAGCATTCGGTGAACTCACTCTCTCTCTCTCTCTATTTTGAAAGAAGCTATATAACTTTATATATACGCACGCGCAAAAGTCGATCGCGCTATATCGCAGCGTATATAGGAGACATCGAGAGAAAGTCGAGCAAAAAGATATCGCGCGTACTGCACACGCGCGGATTTGTTTGCAAGCGTGCGGGGGAGGGGGGTGGCGAATGCAAATGGAAATTTAAATAATTTGCAAGTCGAACTAAGATCTCTCTCTCTCTCTTCCTATCCCAGCCGACCAGCCGCCAAATTATATAATACGCGATGAATATGCAGCGTCGCGCGGCGCCATGAGCTCAAAGTCGCGTGGAAATGCCAGTGTACTGGAGGATCTATCCCGACGACGGAAAGTCGTACGAAAGAGAGAAAGAGAGTGAGAGAGAGAGAGAGAGGAAAGTTTGAGAATGTGATGATAATTTGGAACGGTTAAGTAGTTCACAGGGGAGCAGTAGCATCAGGTGCGCTACGACGCGGATATATATAGTCATTTTTCAGCATGCGCGTGCCTCTCTCTCACTCTCTCATGAGGTTAATGACTGCGCGAAAGTCTCGCTAGTGATGATGCCATTAAATTTTCTTTCAACGCGGTACTAATTTGACCGTTTGGAAAAAATTTTATAAATTACGTCGAATGCCGTTTATACAAAGTAAAAAAGTATATTAATTTTCGAGCTATGTCAGTGATTGAATAATTAACTTATAATAACGAGTGAATGTTATATATATAATTCATAATTAAACATTTTAATTTTAAAAATTTAATCCTAATGTTTGACATTGATATCGATGAAAAATCCAAGTCTTTTATTATACCGATATTAACAACCACTTAGTCATAATTAAAGTCCATCATTTCAATGACCACTTCAATTTAAATATTCTTCCGTATAAAGCTTTCACCTTTTGATTATAAAAAAAAATAATATAATTTTATATACATCGATATTAACGAGCTATTTAATACTACATTATATAAAATCATATTAAAATAACTGTACGCTATACTTTTTCACATAATCCATATGCCAATTTTAATGCTCTCTCTTTCTCTCTCTCTCTCTCTCTCTCTCTCTCTCTCACTCTCTTTCTCTCGATCGATTTGACACGGAAACCTCGACGTATATACGTCGGTATGAGCTTTGATCAAGCGGCATTTTACGCTGCATTAAATTCGCAGATATGATCCCTGATTTTGGCACACTTGCTACACACACACACACACACATACACGTTGTAGCACAACGCTTTATCCTTCGGTAGAGTAAATTTACCGTGAGCCGTCCTATATACATGTGTTTGTACGTTTATAGCTCTCGTCTATACCGACGTCAGACGTATCATCGCGCTCGCGATTTCTCTCTCTCGTATACGCTCTCTGGATAAACATATAGACGCGCGGAGCCGTTGCTATACATTATATCTATATACATACATATATCTATATATAAATTATTCGGTCTGTATGCTTTGAATCAATTCGAACACGTGTATGTGTGCGTGTGTAATCCGTACCGAATAACGCGTGTGAAACGTGTTCAATTCGGTGTGCTGCGGGTGCGGTGGCAAATTAATTCGCACAAAACACGCTGCAGTAGTGGGCCAGTTCGCTCAACTTCGTAGGATTATATACACTCGATACTTATTTTTTTTTTTTCATCCTTTCGTAATTGAGCGTAGCAGTAGGTTAGGTGTGTATATATATATATATATATATGGATCGATGCCGAGTGATTAAAGCGGTGAGGGGAAATCGATGGATCATATATATATATCGGATATACGTACTATATACGTTCGTGAAATATTGAGAGCGTTTTTGGGGGGAATAGAATGTGGGGAAAAAATCTCGTATATAGAGGTGGTTTAAGTATTTACGCGGCGCTTGAATGTTTTAAATGAGCTGATGAAAGTTCGACTGGAATTCGTTCGAGTGGCGCTTTTCAATTTCAAGTATAGGTCGTCAACTATATATATATATATATATATAAATAGTCTAATAATGATATACCTGGACTATTCAGTTTTTAATCCTTCGTTTACGGGAAGAGGTGGGATTTTTATTCGAATTTTGTTGACAAAACAATTTTGCTAAAACTGGGACGTATAGCGGTTGGTGTGCAGGTTATGGGGACGCACGCGGTGCAATGATAAGACGCAAGAGCAATTTCGCGTTTATATATATATATACGTATATACGCCTCGTAAATCTATCCTTCATAGCCGACTTGAGAAACTAAAACATACTCTTTAATCCACTTCTACGCGGGGCCTGTAAACTCTTGACATTATTACGAAGTTAAATTCATACCACTTCGGAATAATGATATCCTCGAGCGTGCTGCTGCTGTTGGGGTACAAACAAGATTCTCTTGGTGTGGTATATTTTTTTCCTGTTTTTTTTTCTTCGTGAAACTTATATATTAATTAATACATTTTAGAGCTTTTCACAAGCATCATAGAGCCTTTAATTTGCTATCCGACGTAGACGAATTGGATTACTGCGGCTTCTTAAGATTTTGAGGTTACTTGTACACTTTGCGCTCGAATGTAATTTCATAACGTTAAAATGTGTCGACTTATATAATACACGTGTGTGTGTGTTTGAAAAAATTGAAAAAACGTTATACTTATATTCTTCAAAAAGATTGTGAGATCGAGGTCACGTGTGTAACACGTTTTTTTTTTCTCTTCTGTTGAACATAGACCTTTGAAAAAGTCGTGTGCTATAAAACATATGAAGAAAAATAAAAGGAGAATTTTTGCGCTCTCTCTCTCTCCCTCTCTCGCGCGCGTATATATAGGCAGCAGCGCGAAGACGCGGACTACTACTGGCATACTGGCATAAAAATCGAAATTGCCATACGCCATCGGTGCCCATAAACTTCGGCTGTGCGTAATGAAAAATATGTTAACACACAGGGGTAATGGATTAAACTGTCGTAAAAAGGCGCGTTTATGACGTAGTCGTCGACGGAACGCGCGCGTGTACGCGAGCGTATTATATACGAAAAATCCGAGAAAATAAATCCGCTTATTATAGCGGCGTAAAATTTAAAATATATTTCACGCTCGTCACATTCGTCTTCATTATATATGTGGCATATTACTCGTCTGTATGTGTTTACGCATCGTTTATACTATACGAATCTCGGTGCTTTATATTTCCGACATTTTCGCGTTATTCTCACCTATAAATAAAATTTAACAAGTCACAACCGTCAATTTGAAACTCGCACTGATTTAATGCCTCTTCTTCATACACATTTTTACGTTAAATTGTTGATTCTAAAATTAACAGTCAAATTGATCGTTCCATATCAACAGGATCGTTCGACTTCTCCGCTTCCTCCACCTCCTCGCACTTTTTTTTGCCAAGTTTCAAAGCAGTTTGCCCCGAATCCTGTTTGAGTTCAGTCGAATGCAAACTGATTGACCGAATCCAAAATTCGCTAGCAGATATCCTCCACTCTCTCTCTTACTCGCTCTCTCTCTCTCTCTTCTGAAAGTCAAACATCAGCATGTTCGGGTGTCTTTGCCCTGCTCACTATTCCGTGTCCATTCGGTATTCCCACGTGTACTGCACGCTGATATTTTTCTTTTTCCACCTCCCTTCGTTCAAACACGTGGCTTGTCATACTATAAAATAACCACATGGCATATTTGGGTATATAGATAATTTTTAAACTATCCCCTTAAATATATCACTTTTTAATAAAAACTCATTTATTTCTACATCATTTAAACAAAAAAAAGCATCATCACAACCTACGCCCATACACACAAAGCAATTATACACATTAAATTTGAACCACTCATTTACATTACCATTTAAAATTCTATATACCTTAGCTGCCAAAATTAATCGATCGACCGTACTTTTCCTATATATCCATCGGACTTCATTACACTCTTCCCTTCTTATATATGTTTTTATCAACCACCATAACTCCTCGAAACTGTCCAATTATTGGCTTCGACGCTCGTTAACCTAACCTCTCTCTCTCTCAACCACTACCACCACCACCACCATCATCATCGTCGTCATCATCCCCTACCCCATATCAGAAAGAGATCTCCGCAATCGCTATACACCGTCTAACACCGGCAATAAAAGCCCGCAATAACCATCAGTATAAGAGAATAAAAAAAACGAGAGAGAGAGAGAGAAAGCGTATAATTCACGATACCTCCTATAATGTTGCTTCACCGAAGCCGGAAGCACTGCCCGTGGAATTAAAATAAGTTACGCTTTCTCTGCTTTCTTATACTATAGAACGCTCCACTTGCATTGTTTGCGATACGCGAAGGAGAGCTCGAGAGAGAGAGAGAGAGACAAGAAACCCTTGAGCGACTCGATCCTTAAGTGTGCACGTGTATATATATATAGTATATAGTATATAGTATATATACGTGCGTGGGTGTGTAAGGTCAACGCGCGAGCGCGCGCGCGAGGAGACAACGCCCTACTTCCACGGATCGACTCGGCCGTCGGGAGAGAGAGAGAGAGAGAGAGAGAGAGAAGAGCAGCAGCAGTAGTGGAGAGCACCCCGAATGAAAAGTCTTCGCTCGTGCGTTTGATATTACTTATTCTCTTCGCGCTCCACTTTAACCTACTTCTTTATTATTTCACACGTACCCTTTTTTCGGCCTCTTTCTCCCTCTTACTTGCATTTTTTCTGCGTCTTTCTTTGTCTCTTCGTGTATGTGGGTAAATGTAAGAGAGCAAATATGATGTACATCGGTACATATATACGTATGTACGTATATATATATATATATAAGAAGATGCGCGCGTGGTTTTTTCGTCCTGTAATTTTTCGGTCTTCGCTCCTAAGAGAGATGAGAGATTCGCTCGAGATATATAACGAATACGAGGGATAGGATAAGTTTATAGGTCTCCGCGAGTGCATTGTCTCCTTCTTCCCTTTCTTCTTTTTTCGTTCTCTCGTTCAGTTATATATATAGTATATATATATGTATATAAGTGCAAACTTTTATCTCTACTATACCGCGAGTTAAGGGGCTTCAATTTTTCAACTGTAAACTTCGTTACGTTCTTTTTCGCGGTCGTATATAGAATAAAAGAAGCGTGCACGTGAAAAATATGGAATGTAGGAAAGAATTGGTTCTCCTGTATGGATTACGACCAAAAAGAAAAAAAGGTAATTTTATGTATGTACATATCGTTCAACAAGTGATTGAATTACCGAGATGTTAATTAACGACCAGGCTCTTAAGGAATCCGTGCTATTTTTTTTCTTTCTTTCTTTTTGATCTCTCGATGCCGAAACGTGGTATATATAGTTAGTATTTATTCAGCATTTGCATTGCAGGACGATTGATATACACGGTCTTGTTATCGATGAGAGATAGGAAAATACCGTTGAAATTAGTGAAACGATCGGAGGATGTGTTTCCGCTAAGTGGTCGATATCAATATGTGATGCGACTACGTCGTAAGTGCTGAGAGTCATATATGCCAGTCGTATTAATAAAGTACACTTTTAGATAGACAGTATAAAATATAATATTATTATTATTATTATTATTATTATTTTAAGATTTCACAGCGTAATTGTAATCAAATCGTAGATTTTTTTTCCGAGTGACAAATAAGTAAGTATATGCGTTATACTAAAGCTTTCAGAGCTGTCAGTTAGTTTAACAGTTGAATTGCATATTATTCTCATGATATTTTACGTGAGTCACGTAAAATATTAGATCACGAATGGTTAAATAGAACAAAATGTTACGTAAAATCTCTCTAGCTGCCGGTCTCTGCCTTCGGGGCGAAATCTTTTTCTGCACTTGCTGTATTAAAAAATATCATGAGAGAGAGAGAGAGCTTTCGTAAGATTGCTATACACTATATTCTACTACGTCAGCATACCGAATAGAATTTTGTTATGTTACTGTTGCTAGTTCGCAAAGCAATTTTATAACATTTATTTTGCAAACAATAATAATAATAGTTTAGAGATGAAACAATATGATAAAATGTAGTATTATTAGTTTTCTGCAGAGGTAGATTCGTATTATTCTAAAAGTATCAGCGAATAATGAAATAAAGTCAGAATTGAATATAGTATTTTAGGATTGAGTAAATCTTTTATCTTTAATACAGTTTAAAATTAACCAATCGGTAATATGATTTTCTCCCTCGTTAAAATAAGATTGCTATTGTTCGAAATACACATTAATCTATAACAATAGCTTTAAATAATTGCCAATTCCAATACGCTAATAATACACAACCAATGTTCCAATCACATAACCAACATTTAGTTCGACAACAGTAATCAACTCTACATCGGTAAAAAGGTATTTTTCATTCAACCAATATATATCCTTTACTCCCCCCCACTTTACCCACCCGAGATTCAATTTAATAACCCACTCCCTAACTCAACCGCCACTCCACCCGGAATCATTATTACGGACCCCGAACAGTCGTTTCACCGGTTCTCTCGTTCTCTCTCTCTCTCTCTCTCTCTCTCTCTCTTCTACATAACTCCCCCCTAATCGCGGAGATTAAGACCGGATGCATAATTTAATAATGAAACCGAACGGCGATCTCTCTCTCTCTCTCGTCGTATATTTCTTGGTCCTGTTTTTGCGGCCATTAATCAATCGAATACGGCGCGAGTTACGTAATCCCTCCCGCATAATCCGTAATATGCAAGCCGAGGGAGTATGTGCGAGAGAGAGAAGGGGAGAGAGAGAGAGAGAAACAGCTTCGCCCGTCGCGTCCTGCATAATCACGCCGTGAAGTCCGGCGCGTCGGGTCATTCTAACGCGTATACATATATGTCTGTGTGTATATATATATTTCCACTCGCAAACAAAATATTCTAGCGCACAAAGGGTAAGGGCTTGTCCAACACATATATATGTATATATACGTATGTGCACGTATATGAGAGGACCCGCACATATAATGTTTTGCGGGGAATTTCAAGATTGTTTGCGTACAGTTGCGGGATATGTGTGTATGTGTGTGTATATGAATGAAATTGGAGATATGAATATTTGGTGAAATGTGTCTTGTATACGTATAAATTGTTTGGAGTAAATATATATATTGTTAGTTGATATTCTGTGGAAGATAATTTTATTTGTTCTTTGAGTGTTTTAAGCAATATTGATAAACGCTGTGTAAGTTGAAGTAACAATGTATAAGAACTACTAATATTTTTGAGAATAACATATATAATATCTATTTGCGTAAAGTGAATACATGTAAATATGAGCGTCAATTCCAATAAACTTATATTACCAGGAATAAAAGTATGGCGTCTGGTATAAACGTTTTAGTGTTTCTCATATCCTTTTTACTGGCTTCACACGTTGCGTTAACTTTTTTTTATACGGTCAGTTGTTTTGTTATTCATGTTACAGACAGAAACCTCCTATTTATTCTAGTGAACTAAGAATAATTAAGCGTTTTTCCCCCCGTGACTCAAATCTACAAAACTAAAATGGTTACTCGACGACAGTAATATAATGTTTAGTAAATTTTAAAGCAGTAGGTCACACGTGACTTTATAAAAAAGTTTATGCAAGATTTCCTGTCTACCACGAAGTGTAAAGTAAAAAAAAAATATACTTAAAAAACTTGTGGCGAAAGTTGTGCACTTGGTCAAATTTAAGTTTTAGTACTGTTGTTTGTTACCCTCACGTGCATATATTTGCCCCGAAAATGTGGGCACCAGCGTATTTACATTTATATTTTTAAATGTTTATCACAGGGCTTACATTTTATACAGTGTAAAATTTTTTATCACTTTCATCTTTTTTTCCCTCTCTCGCATTTTTGAGTGTTCATTACTCTCAATTATTATTTTCACTCTTATTTTGAGTAAAATTAATTTTCAAATTCCACTACTAAAAATTGTGTAATAATAAATAACTATTATTGTTACGTTGTAAAATCATAATTAATAACAGCTGTAATAAACATTTACACACATACACACGTAGTCCACTCTATTCCCATACAAACATACACAGGCGTTAATTTATAAACACGTCTAACGTACACAACATACACCAATATACACACTCTCACACACACACACACACACACACAGACGTACCAACAAACGCACACACCTTCACCATGCGACCGTACATACATATATACACACGTACCACACACAGCTGACAATATCTTCACGCGTCGACAATCACACTCCCTACGTTGAAACACCCTCTATAATCCTACGTGTGCAGGGAACTTTGCTAGTCGCACCGTTAAACAAAAGGTATATATATACGCATGCGCGTTCCCCATCCTTAATTTGATAACTCTAGACAGGTTTAATCGCGTTTCCGCGTTTCGCCTTAGTTACATGCCTCTCACTCTCTTCCACTTCTCTCGTTTTTTCTCTCTCTCTCGACTAGCGCGAGGTGCTGCTGGTCTCAATTAGGGCTAATGAAAATTGCGAGCTTATGATAAACACGAGCCAGCGGGCCATTTAAAACTCGTTAAAATCTCATTTCGATGGCCTTGCGCGCGCGCGCGCGTGCGAACGCACACGGGGTTCCAGCCAACTTTTTATGAATATTAACGCGAGTTCGGAGGGTGGATCGGTTGTTTAATGGCCACCAGAGAGAGAGAGAGAGAGAGTAAAAGCTATGTATGGTGTTTGTTTTGAGACTGGAAGGATTGAGTTGTTGTGTGTATATGTCGTATACCCCTCGTGGTTTGGATTGGTTGAGGAAATTAGAGTGGTAGAGGTGAGTGATAAAGGTGAAAGGAGAGAATAAGTGGAGGCAAGTTCGGTCGTTCTTTATATACTCGCTGCGCTAACCCTCTCCCATTAAATGCCTCGACGTCCTTTAACCGTCGGCTGCAGTTAAGTTCGGACTTTAATACGAGGCTGGTCGTATAAAAAGTGCTTTATTTATTACGATGGGAATCGACGAAAATATAGTGGCTGAGAGCAAAATTAATTGATGAAAGAAGATAATAAGATTATCGGAAAAACCAAGAATGAGTTGACAAAACGATATATCAAAGCGGTGTATAACAACCACATCATTCACCGTTAAAA
This sequence comes from Torymus tubicola, assembly GCA_035583055.1. Lineage (NCBI taxonomy): Eukaryota > Metazoa > Arthropoda > Insecta > Hymenoptera > Torymidae > Torymus > Torymus tubicola. The sequence goes on along the minus strand of JAWWEQ010052125.1, from coordinate 11,391 downwards.
TCACCTTATCGACATTGTCACACCCACCTAAGCAACTGCATACATATATATATATATAAAAACTAGCACTCGATCACCACTCAACTCCTATTTACATGCCCTCGGAATCGACGACGCTCACCCCCTCGCGTGCCATATTGACGCCCCCAAACTAGCCATTCACCGTGACTCCCGAAACTTCTTACGCCACTTCTCTCTCTCACTCTCCGCCTCCTCTTCGCCTCTAATGAGCGGAAAATCGTCGAGGGACTACTAGTAGTAGTAGTACTACTACTACTACTCCCCTATAATATCCACCTTCGCGCTTTGGAAATCCATAATGGCCCCCCACTCCAATCCCCTTTTCTCATCCTCTTCGCATTCAACAGGTATTTCGTAAACATTTGCCCCTCGGACTTGGAACCAACGCTACTGCTGGAATGAAATTATGGGCAGGTGCGAAAAAAAAACGCAGAGAGAAAAAGAGAGAGAGAGTAGCTGTGTTTGCGCTTGGGCTATGCGAGCTGTCAGGAGAGGTGAAGAGAGAGAGAGAGAGGGGGCAAGGCTATTATCCCTGCTAAATTGCCCGTTAGGTTGATGGATTTTATGGAAGGGGAGGGGGAGATAGGGAGGAGGACTGATTATAGGTAGCTATGTGTAAATTTGTGCCCGAGCGCGTGTGTATGTGTGTGTTTGTGTTTAGGGAATAATGAAGTGATTTTTACTATAAGGTAAATATTGCTAAATATATTCGGTTTATTGTACAGTACGGAGTCGTGGGAGTTTGTAGTTGCGAGTGATGTATGGGGTTTATGGTATTGTGTTAAGTATGTTATTTATTGTATGGAATCGATTCAGAAATTTGTGTAAACATGAATTTATAGTAGCTGCGGGTTAAACGAATAAGAATCTAATTGAACATATTAAACCTATTCTGTAATTTCTTGAGACCTTCAACTTTATTCAGCTACGTAACAAAATTATTTTGTAATTTTTGCGAATACATTTTGATATTGTAAATTACAAGTCAGCAAATGAATTTTTAAATTTTTATAAAGATACATTTTTGCAATATAATTATGAAGAGTTTATGAAAAATATTAAGGTATCGGTGTAATTGTATTTTTCTGCATTTTTAATTATACAGTATTCGAAATATTTTACACTTCATCGCATTTAAAATTTAATATTCAAAAATTTTACATATATTTCAATATTAAATTTTAATGTTTTCTGTGAAATATAATCTTGATTCTGATAAATCAAAATTACATTACATCAAATATTTGACCAGGTAGCAAACGATTATTTTTACAGATACATTATTACACTTTCATTAACCAAAAAGACCTACCAACGCGTCATACGAATACCCTAAAGAACTCAAATATCAAATTATTAATAACCGACTGATCCCCAAACCAATAAAAACCGATCCAAGACTCTGACATTTCAATAAACGTCACCTATAATATCCCCCCTCACTCTATTCGAACTACGACGACGTCACCAGTCAAATAGCAAACAACATCGTAGCGTCGTCGTCGACTCTTTTCCTCTACACATCCCCCGCGCATTATTTAATACACGCGGCTCTCGTGTATTAGAACAGAAGCCGACCAATCTCATTACGCAACTCGGAATATCAATAGCGAGCTATCGAGTATCAACAAATGCCTCGATTGCGGAAGTCGTTTTATTCCTTCCTCCTCCTTCTCCTCTGGTCTACTTCTTTTGCCGGCGCGCAATTTTCTTCATCCTTCCTGGCGGACGACTCCGCGCGTCTTATTCCCGTTTGCCGGAGATTTATGCGCGCACGTTTTTTTCCCGTGCCGTGGTATTTTTTAGCCTTTGTGGGAGTCGCCCGGGTGCTCTGTTAAATATAGCACTTAATTTTCTTCTTGAGTTCTTTGAGCTTTTGTCGAGTTGATGGTGGAGCTTTATTACAGGTACTAGTAGTAGTTGTAGTAGTAGTAATATAGTAGTACTCATTTTGTAAATTTAATCGAATGATATTTAATCAACGCGCAATTAACTTTAAACTGAAATTCGATGTACGAGTATAAAATGGTTATATCAAATTAATTTCAAAATCTTTGACATTATAGCACGCGCATATTAGTTAATGATTAATAAACATATTTCAATGTCTAATTGCTATAGTTGTGCGGAAAATGTAATCACGCGGCTGCGTATTTCCACAATTTTAATAGAAGTTTGTGGCAGTATATTGCTCGCATACAAATGAGTAATTACAATTTATTCAATTTCAATTAGCCTTCCAAGTTAATGCTGTTTCTCGGCGAGCTCTATTATAACAAGAAACCGCGAACTGCATCGGAGAGGGACTTTGTCAGTTCCTAAGTCTATTTCCGAGACCGTTTATATACACAGAAATTCAACGGTACTTCTCAAACAAGTAATTCAATTTTTTTTTTGTAATATTAAGTAACCGCGATCTATATATAATACCGTCCGTTGTGATAACAATACCGGTTCGTAACAATACCCTATTTAGCCTAGTTACGTATATGTATAACTTTTGATTATACAACTGACCTTTTGGAAATCCTTGATTCGAAATTCACGGACGATGCTTAATATACGTCAGGAAAGCGAAATCCCATTGAGAGTCGTATGTACGCGGTCTTTGTTCAAATCCTTATAATAAAACTTCTACTTGAAGCGAATAAAAAGTTACTTCGCATTGAAGTCATGTTGCAGTTTCTTACATCCTCGCTATATGGAACAAAGTTTCGCGCACACCCGGGCGACACGAGGAATTCTTATCTTTTGTTTTAGATTCTCCATCCTGTCACGTACACGTACATTATTAAAGCATTTTTTTTCTTCGAATTCCTTAGCGTTCTTCGGTCGAAAAGTTCAACCGGTTTTTAAAAATGCATTTGTTGTTTGAAAAAAAACGTGCATATATCTTTCATCGCTGGGATTGTATTTGTCAGTATTTATAGCTTTTTAAGTATTATTATCACGTTTTTACTGTTTTTTTTTAGTTTTTCCGAATCATATCTAATAAAAGACCAGGATATATATTTATCTGAGAAAGTTGAAGATATTTCGGTATAATTTAAATTTATTTTATTTATAATTAATTTTATCTTGACATAAGAAAATATTTCTATTGATATTTCACTTTGGTTAATTAACAAGTATGCTTTGACACCTTTCATCTTAAACGGATTATTTGAAATGCATACACAGAATGAAATTCGTGTTAATCGAAAGACAACAAATTTTTCTTTACTTTTTTACGCGTTTTTTCTATAATTATTCATATACTACTTTTATCTGACACAATCGCAATTTTTACATGATTTTTATCATCTCACAGTGTAAAATACCAATACATTCAATAAAATTTTTAATGATATACCGTAACTTTTTCCCGACTTATCGGGAAATACCGACACATACAATCCGATCGATATCAATAGAGTACTTATTATGACAGCTTTTGGAACATCTTAGACGAATTATAAGTACAATATTGTTTGGAAACAAGAAATTGCCAAGGTATCAAATAGTATATGACAAATATAATGAATATGAGAATTTTTCTAAAACCGAACACATTTATTGTTTCAACGAGAGAAACGTAATTTTAAATATTACAGCAATAACAATTTTTCCAAAAAATTCTATTCTTATAGACATGAACCTCCAATACTAATTGACATTTCATATAGGTAATATTGTTCAGAAATCTATTGACAAAAATTGCCTCTATTTTTGTCAAAACATCGCACCCGATACATAATTCTCTTAACATCGTCTAGTTTATCCAACGTCAGATGACACAACGCTCCTCTCATAACTTTTTTTTTCTCCCACACCAATCGCGACAAAGCCTCTCAACAAGAAGAAGAAGAAGAAAAAAACGACACCTTGGCTCGTCACTTGTCCTCACAGGTGCCAGCCAAGAGACGAAGCGCAGAGGAGAAAAAAAAGGAGCACTCACAATACACAAACAGCTCTGATGCCTATCGTCCTTCAGCCGCACTCCATCTCTCCTCGAGAACAGCTAGCGGACGATGGCAAAAGACGTATGGCAAAAGAGAGGCGAAATAAAAAAAAAAAAGAAGAAGGACAAACACGTGCTGAAATCCATGTGTACGCATTCTCATTACGGACGCCTCATTGTTTCCTCGAACGGCAGGTCTACGTAATCGGGGACAAAGCTATACTCCCCGTTGGGGGAGTATAAGAGAGAAAGAAAGAAAGAAAGAAAGAAGCAAACCGGGGAAGAGGCTAATACCCCAAAGTGCCAATATCTCTCTGTCATCTATTCGCCAGAGCGGCCGGAAGCGAGGAGAAGAGACAGAGATATCGCAGCAATTGAACCCGAAGCGAGCCTGCGTATAATTTACGCTCTGCCTTTCCCTCTCTCTCGCTTCTCGACTTATGAATTCGCGGGTAATCGGCTCTTGTGGGACGAAGGAACGAAAGAAGTATTTGCCCTACCCTCCGGCGCATTCCTACGAAACAGCGAGGAAGCAAGAGAGAGAGAGAGAGAGCCGATTACCCGTAATTGGACAATTGGCATAGTCTCATTAAGTCCCGCAATCGAGGAAAACACGAATATTTCCTCTCTTCCTCTCGCTCGCTCTGCCCGCATAATAATCGCCCTTGTTTTCTAATTGCGCCCACCCTCGGTGAGAGAGAGAGAGGGGGGGGGGGAAGAGAACAGCACAAAGCGTTTGAACGCTGCCGGCGAATAATTGGCCCGAGAGATATAGCGAGTATACGCGTGGGGGAGCGCGTTCCTCTCTCTCTTCTTCCGCTCCCGTTTCTTCTCTCTCTCTCGGTTTTTTTTATCCTCGCTTTTTCGGGGCCGCGCGTGGACGTTCATTGTTTGTTTTATCAGGGAAGTAGCACTGTTGAGTCGCTGCGTTGTTTCGTTTCCTAGTGTCTTTCGTTTTCTCTTTCGCTCTTTTTTCGTCACTCGCGCGTAAACGTTTTTTTAGAGGGTTGTAAAATGTTGGGTGAAATATGGGATTTGTCGTGGTTTTATGCATTTTTTTGTTGGTGCTAGATAATATTATTGAATATCTTATTGAATGTCGTAGGTAAAATGGATAGAATTTTTGTTGGTTTTGAATATGCAGATTTGGATGTTTAATTTGTTTGTTCAGATGAATGAAGGGTGTAAAATAAAGCCGTATTGAAGAATTTTAGTACAATAGAAGTCAAGTAGTACGAGGATGGTATGGCCAGAAGCTGCATGTTAACATTAACAATGTATATTTGAAAACATTTTTCTTCGTTTAAGAAGTGGAAAAATACTGTTAGGATCAGACATTTTATGATACTTAATAAAGTTTTACGTAATTCTTTTTCTTCGCTGTCCTTGAACACGAGATCGTCATGCACTTAAATGTGAAATTTAATATGGTACAATATGAAATAGATATTAGTAGAAAAAATTTCATTTGTGAATTCATAAAAGCTTTCATTTTTAATAGATTAAAGTAAATATGAGTAAAGCATAAATAACTCTGAATAAAGTAAATAATATCAAAGTAAATAGAAATACGAAATCGTAAAAATTCATTAATTTTTATTTTAAGAAAGTCATTATGCTTCCTGCTCTTGTACCCCGAGCTTTCTGAATAGCGAGTTAATAAAGTGTTGTGACAGGTGTTGAAATAACTCTATAAATTAGCGTTGCTTTTAACTTCAAATTCGACGTATCCATCCCCCCGAGTTCTCAGCAATACAGTCTGAACTTTTTACATAAAGGCTTCACTGCCCTTGAAACGAACGTAGTAGAAATGATCACACAATTAACTGAAAAACATTATTTTTAACTTTTGATTGCTACGAATAAATCTAAAAGAATATCTATTTCACATTTTCTCATCTTCTTTCTATTTTAGCATAAACTCATAACCATTATTTTTCATATATTTTCTAAAAAGTAATCTAAATCCAAATAATATAAAAAAAAAGATATTTAGTTCCATATACTTATTCATAATATTAAAAATAAATAAAAGAAAATTAAAATTCCTGTTTCGCTAGAACAATAACAGTTTCGCGACCGGACGGAGACACCACCACCACAGCACACTGGCGTCGTTATTTTTTCTGCATCGAGCCATCTCTCAATTTTGCATCTTACAGGGCGCATAAAGCCGCTTTTCCTCCCCGCGGGCAATGGGAGTAAAAAGGCATCAGCGTTATTTCCCGGCAATGATATTAAAAATGCATTAAGTATCAAGCGGGGAGGAGCTTTTGTGCTACGGCTTTGTTCCCAAAGAACAAACGCAGAGGAGGGAAGGGAAAGGAAGAGGTCGAGAGAGGGGAGGGTCGAATATCAGCGCATCGCTCGTAAACGTTTTTCTAAATCTCGGAAAAATAGGTTTTAGTGGATTACGTGAGCTAGGGTCGTCGAGGAGGAAAAGCAAAAGATTCGAAGCCTAGCGTTGTTATAGAGCATTTTGTGGTGGTATATGGAAAAAAACAACAACATGTTGATGTAGTGTAGAATATGATTGTCGTACTATGTTGAAATGGTTCATGTAATTCGAAGAATTTCATCGTGTTTATATATGGATTCTAAATAATTTAAAAGAATCGAGCAAACAATTCATAGAAACCTCGAAAGTTCTTTATAGTTTTTCCAATTATGTTTCATTTCATTGTTCGAAAGTTTGATTGATTAAATTTACTGGCAAACGTAATTTTCCACATTTTTTTTTCATGCGAATTTTACGGTATACCGTTACTGTTGTAGAGCCAAACATTGTTATATATGTAAATTTAATTGAGCAAACAGTAATTATATTTGCATTATATCAGTTTTATTTTGTGGAACGTTTTCGATATAATTTCGTCGATTAAATTATTTTTCGTGACTTTAATGCTTGTTTGTTTTAGCTTTTAATCTCGCATTTCACGAGCAAACTTGCTAAGTGGAGACCATTTTTCATAAAATTGGCCAATTAATTCCTTTATTAATGGATTGGATTATAACAACTAATATGTTCGTTATATACTGTGAGATTAATTAAATGAATATGGATATTTAATAATGCAGTTCCTGTAAATCGTTTCTTTGTTTTTCAAACAATGAAATTGTTGCTCAAAAAATGATTGTGTATTAATTTAATTTACTTACAAATTGCCAGAATATTATATTCCGATAACTTCAATAAAATGAAAATTAATTCAAGATTCCTCGTTTTTTGTAGACATTGAACAGCAAACAATTTTATCAAGCGAGAAATTTATAGAATAAATACTTACCGTAACCAGAGAAATATTTAGTTAAACATATTTAACCGTTCAGAATCAACTCCAAATGCATCCGAAAATAAATTATTCCGAATGACATTTTCTAACCCCCTCAGTAATTTCGAGCATTATTCAAACGCTGGTCAGTCACGATGACAATGGCGTTCAGTGACAATCGGCGGTATTAAATGATTTTCATTGCGCGTCCGACATCACTGCGAGCATTTAATTATTCATCAACTAGCGTAATTACTTTTCCGGCTAAAATTTTCAATTGAAAAATGAGAAAAAAAAATGAAATCGAAGACCCACATGTGTATCAGTTGCATTGTGTGTGCGTGGCAAAAGATTTCTACTTAATTAGGTCACTCTTTTGTTTCCATTCTACGCCTCATGCACGAAATAAGAGATGAAATTAATTTTTGATGTACGAAGGTTAACAATGTGGCGGGATTAATTTATGGTAATTCGTCGACGACTGCAATTGGAACTCTGATGAGTTATGTAGAGACGAGGTGTGAATGGAGAAGACCGGTGAAAGGAATAAATATTACTTCTTCGGAATGAGTATAATTAATGTAGGAATCACGTATTTGTATATGGAAATAGTTCTTTTATTTTTATCTTTAATTTTTTTAAACTTTAAAAGGAACGTGAAAATGATACACATGTATATATAAGCTATTTTTAAATCATAGGTATACTTCATTTATGAGTTTCGTATCCTACTTTATAATTAAATAATTTTTCGTATTTAATAATGTTTTATTTAAACGAATTAACTTACTTTCTATGTACACTTAATGAGTCTTTAGTTGAACTTTCAAACTATTAGGTCAATTACTTTAAAACAGTTGAAAGTTTACGTTTAAATTTAGTGCTTTGAAGAAAGAGGAGTTCGATGAGCTGACGCTGCCATTTTTTATAAAGTTTGTTCCAGTTTAAACAACTTTTCAATTATAAAGTGTTAAATTTCATTGAATTTTTATTCTAACTACTTTTAAGCATAGGTATCAGTTGATACTTTATTAACAACGATAGTTAGAAAGTAAAGGTGTCTGTTATAGTCAGGCAAAGAGATAATTCACTAGTATTATGTACTCATCGTCAATCTAATTGTATGCTGTTCTGGAAATACGTAATTGTTAGTAAACCAATTATGAAGATTATGTGCGTGAAAATATTTACCTAACTACGACAATATTTAATTTAATTATAGTACACATTTGTGAAAGCTCAAAAACTGTAATTATAAGGATTGGATGCAATAAGAGAAACTATATCAATATTTTTTATTTTCAGAAAAATATAAATTATTTACAATAAAAACTGACTTTTAAAAATATCATGTTCTACTTAACTGTATTTTGCACTTTTTTTTAAACGAATATGAAAAAAAACAAATATATCTAGAACGTGACCCAGTTAGCATAAAATATTTAGTTAAAAATTGAAAAAAGTTTATTCTACGCATTTTCGTGGAGTTTTCATATAATTAATATGAAAAAACTTATTTATATTTTAACTAATTTGAGACTTTAATGAAAAAAATTGATAATTATATCTAATACTTTTTCGGTAGAGTATCTGTCCGAAGCGATAACTCGAATACTACACTAAACCTTCCTCCTACAATTTTGTCTAAACTTACACAATACTAAAAATTACGCTTTCCTCACTGCTCTCTTCCATCCAATCCTACTCATCACAATTTTACTACAAAAAATTCACCTTTCACCACGAATCCTATACACCCACACCTCTCTTAAGAAAATTTCATGCTCCCACAATTCCGCACAGCTCTAAAGCACTCGAAACATTCGCCCATACACTCTCTCGAACCACACATATTCACGCTCTCTCGCATTTAAAACAATATCCCACGCAAATAACTCATTTCTGATGTACGACCGCAGGATTCTCACCACCACTACCACTACGCAGCGCACTGTGCATAACAGCAATGAAAATAATGAAAACCTCGCTCGCACGTGTCGCGTATCGCGCGCTCTTAATGGACCTGAAATGATAAATCTCTCGGAATCCAACCCTCTCGAACTTTACCCAAGGTAAACCACACGTATACATACATACGTATATGCGCATAGTTTCTTTCAACATCGTCTCTCCAATGTCGTCGTCGTCAGCGTTTCAATTATACGATTTTACATACCACGCGATATATGTATACGTACATATATACGTATACCCCCCTGTATAATATATACGTGCGGCGTGTACGCGCATACACACACACGTATGTATACCTATGCTTATATTTCTGGCTACCGCAAATTCCGACGACCGCATTCGGTCGACATTTGACGCGAGGGCGCAAACACGCGAGAGAGAGCGAGCATAGGCAAATATTCGTATGTCCCGCGCTGACTTCGTATACACACGCTCTCTCTCTCTCTCGGATTTTAATCCGAAATCCGTAGAGTCCGATATTCTTCGGTATACTGAATCTAGCTTGGATACAACGTGTATGCGTGTATATATATAGAGGAAGTTTCGAGTTGCCGCTGGCTTTCAGAGAGCGAGCGCGCGCGTGACCGGTGAAAACTCGCTTTCTCTCTCTCTCTCTCTCGACCTCCGGGGGTGTTCCGTTACGGCTGCGCGCGAAAACTTGCTCGCGCGACGGACGGGTCTTTTTATTAATGCGGACGCGCTGCTGAGTGAGACAAGTTTTGCGAGTGGAGAGATATAATGCATCTCGTGTGCCCGCGTATATATATGTATATATAGAGCTCTCGCGTCCTTTTGGTCGATACGCTGCGCGGATGGGTGTGGGGTAGTTTCCAGAATAGGGTGGAGGGGGGAGGGGGAGATTCGCCGGCTCGAAACATGCCGGCGAGGAAAGTTGAAGATGGCCGACATTGGAGAGGCTCTGTATTATACTGTGTCGTATAGTTTTGGAGTTTAATTTGGATGTGGTGAATTAGAAGGTTGCGGAGGATACGGTGGTGAGAAAAAAATGTATAGATGTAGGATTATGGCGATATGTATAGGATTTATGTAGAGATTATGGTAGGTGATTGGACGATGTGAGTTGAAATTCATCGATGGTATAATGAATGAATGAAATGGATATTTGTTTGAAAGAGCATATTTGATTTGGTATTGCTTCTTTGATTGCTGGTTCGCTGTACGTGTGTATAAATTTATAATATAATCGTTATTAGCCAATTAAATCGTCGAAAATTTTCGACTAACTGATTTACGGAATTTCAGGAAGAATTTCGTACTAATAGTATTACACATACTTATCGTAGATGTTCCGATACTAATTTAATATACAAGCAAAATATTTCATTCATCCCATTTCGAATTCGACCTATATTCCAACGTTTATGATTCGTAATATATAACTAATAACGATCTATAATCAAAGGGGTTTGAAAATGTAATTCACATGTTACATATATATATATACGAATATAGTTGGTGATCGTACGGCATTAACGGCTACACGATAGTTAATTGAGAATGGATTACTTTCCGCTTACAGAGTTAGATGATATAGTTTTAAGTATAATGTTGAATTCAGCATGAATCAAATATTCGTATATATAATATTAAAATATCATAATTTTTATTAATAAATTCATAAAACAATGTCACAATAACAGAATCATGAGAAGCTATATACAATTCGCACATGTATTCATCAGTTTCCAATAGTTAATATACTTCCCAATTATAAACAGCATTTCGAATCGCATTTCCAAGACTCCCCCCCCCCCTCTTACCCTCCTATCGCCCTCCTCTACACCCTTAATCCTATAAAACCAATCCCCCTCCCCCCTTTGGGTACTTCCAAGATCATCGTTCCCCGTCGCGCATTCCACCTAATTCACCTCCGCACTCCCGCGAGTGCTGCTCGGGTATATAACGACACGACGAGCCTCGCTTCGCTCCGAAAATCCGATACACCCGATACCTCCATCGCCCCCTCTCCTTCTCTTCCCCCCACCCTCCCTTTTCTCCCGATGAAAGTCGAAGACTCTACTACTACCTCCTTCCCCCTCTCTTCTCTCTCACTCTCGTCTCGACCCGATAATGTTTCATCCCTTGATGCTTCGAGTTATATATACAGATATATATATACAGATATATATATATATATATATATATATATATATATATATATAT
>JAWWEQ010052116.1:0-71745 GCA_035583055.1 Torymus tubicola | reverse complement strand
GAGAGAGAGAGAGAGAGTGAGAGTGAGAGAGAGAGAGAGTGAGAGTGAGAGAGAGAGAGAGAGAGAGAGAGAGAGAGAGAGAGAGAGAGAGAGAGAGAGAGAGAGAGAGAGAGAAGAGAAGCTGCGTTCATGTGGTTTTACGGTTGATTAAAATTGAATAGTCTTTCGTCTGGTTTGTCGGTGCAGTTTTAGAGTTTTCGTGATTGTAGGCTTCCCGGCGGAAATTCTGTTGTTGGAAAAATTTACACGCGGTCTGTACTGTTACTTCTCAATTCAAGTTTTTATATATAACTTATAACATAATTTCGATAAAATCGCATACACGCTGCATCATTACTTATATATCTATAGATTATTCAAGTTATCGAGGATCATGTCTCGTGGTAGCCGAAATAAGATCTTTTTATAATAGAAGCTATCTGATGGCCGTGCTATATGATATGCATGCTACTTTTCTTTGTGTTTTTTTTTTGTTGGTCTGTCTATCTGCCTGTCTGCTTTTCTCTTTTTGCCCTCTCTGTATTTCTCTTCCATTCGCATGTCAAAAAATACAATATGGATAGAAGCAATGTTTGCAATATCGGCGTATGCCAGCGTAACACTAAAACATCGCAAAGAGTCATGCATTTATGTTAAAACAACACTTTGCTTTTAAAATTTTTATAGCCTTTGATGTATCTCACTTTTCCAGTATTCGTTATATTTTTCTGCGGAGCACTGACGTCGATTCGTATTGGGTCTAGTCTGCTCAGTTTATTTGTGTGTCAGTAAACGCATATCACCGAACTCAACTAATAATGACTTTGTTTATAAGCTTTCTAGTAGTTGTGGTTGTGTGGTTTAATTCATCAAGATAATCATTTATTTTTCATATTTGATATAATTATCAGCTTACCATATTTCTTATTTATGACAGCACTATGAAATATTGTTATTTCATCGTTCGATGATAGTACACCTTTAATAAGAGTGCAAAGCTTCAAGAGCTATCCCTTTAAACATATTTGGGCGCAAAGTTCATTATTCGCCGCGATGAATTATTACAAAATTTTCTTTAAACACTGTTATCAGCTTACGTACACTGATATTACAAATTTATTCAACTAATTATGATAATCAGATTTCTTTGAATAATTAACTTAAAATAATTATTCCAAAAGATATTTATTATTGATTCATAATAAACACTCACGGGTAAAATTATTCAAACCTCTCAAATTTGCATATAGAAACGATATAATTTATTTAACGTCAAAATCAGATTTAAAATAAAACAACCTACTATAGTTTTCTCAAAAACTCTCTAACCAATAGCTGACGTTCTCATTCTGGATAAAATTATAGGCCACAATCAATAAATTCAATCAGTGTTTCTAATTGTTGCATTTTTAAATACCATTGACGCGCATGCGCTTGCAATAGTAAAACATTTCCCTTGTAACCCGATGCTCCTGGCTATACTCACGATCCGTTTTAATCTCGCGTTCCGATTATGCAACACACGCGGGTGCTGTTAATTTCTCGTTGCCAACGCGAGCGCATTATTTATTTGTTTAGAGCGAGAGACGCGCAAGCGCGCGCGGTTATCGACTGCTAATAACGATCGTGTGTTATATACATGCACGCGAGTTCCAAGCGCAAAGTATTTTCGTCATTTGAGTAAATATGGGTATATCCGCGCATATCTGTATGTGTGTGTGTGTGTGAACAAAGGGATATTTTGCGAGGATGGGACTAATCAAGCATCGTAGTTATGCAATGGTAACCCAATTTTCCTGGTATGGCCACAATTTGAAGAGTTTTTATTTACACTGAATATATTAGAATATTTTAAAGGCAGAGGCTTTTTTTTATTTTTTTTGGGGCAGTTACCGTGCTGTATGCTTTAACAGTTTATACAATAGACAGATTGTATTTTTTAAATAAATATTTTTATACGACGTTATTATATATCACCAGGAAATGAAATGTAGTTCGAATATGTCACAGACGATACAAAATAAAAATGCATTGACACAATTGTAACAGTCGAATAATAAAATACCAAAATATTTCTATATTTCGATATAATAATATAAACGGTTAATTCAATAACAAATCATTAATAATTTTAAGTTTACAAATATTAATACATATTCCTACCCTGCCAAAAACAAAAAACAAATTAGTCAATCCACAACCCTTGTAAGCCATATTTCTCCCGTTTTTCATTCGACTTATCGATCAGCTAAATCCTCGTGCGGCAAAAAGTAGCCGACGGGTAAACGGAGTTCGGGCAAGCGTTACAAAACGACGTTACGCCTCGTTAATGACCCAATGCACGCGCGTGGTGTCCCGCTCAGTTGGCTTTGCATCCCTTTCCCTCCCCCTTCCCCCCCTCGTCGTCATCACGGGGCCTATTTTGTTTGCTAAAGCAGCGACGCCGCCAACACCGCGCGGCGGACCAACTCATTTTCGGCCCATTCAAAGACGAGTCGATATTTGCACACGCGCGCGCGCGCGCACACGTGCAGCGTGGTATATATACACTGGAAACTTCATCGGATGATCTGATTTGCAGCTAGTAATAGCGAGAGTTGTATGTGTGTGTGTGTTCTCTCTCTCGCGTCGATGGAGTTTGTAATGACGAGCGTTTCGAGAGGAGTGTAAATGGTTTTGCGTCGTGCGGTATTCAGTGTAGGGTGTAATGACCTTAAATTGATGATTGTGTTGGTTGCTTTTTTATTTGTTGAAAGTTATAAATAATGAATTTTTTGTATTTCTCTGGTAATTATGGAAGTAAATATAGCTACCGGGAAACGAAGTTTGGATAGGCTTTAATGGTTAGGTTCTAGTATTCACAAATAATTTTCAGTGCTTCTTGTTCCTTCTCATATGATTTTTCTTAAAATGTGGGCAATCTAATCTTAGAGATGCTTTGTTTTGTTCAAAATGCATTCTATTCTATTTACAAACACATTACAAATATTCGTAATTCGAAAAGGGATGAAATAGTTATGAAAGTAAACACAAAAGACATATGAGATGAAATTACAAACAATGTTCTTCATTTTTAGATACCAAATATCAACTTTCAAAGCCTTGCTAAAATTTGTTTCCCGGATTGTACTCCTCATTACTTTAAATTATTTTAATCATATAATACATAGCTGAAAAGAAAACGAGATTTGTTAGGATTTTTAACTACCTCGGGTATCATTTTAATTACTTTTTTAGTTAGTCAGCAAAAAATTAGAAACTAAATAGAAGTAATAAGAGTTACATAAATGTAAGGTTTTAAAAATGTCACATAAGCTTTTGACATCGTTAACAAATAGCACCTTCAAATTTTACGGAGAACTTCTAAACTGCGGCGCGGCCTCAATATTGTACTTAGGCTGTAACATATTACACAACGCTTGAAGCTCTGCTTAATAGGGGTAAAAATGTAGCGGCGAATTTCAAGTGCTCGCACTTACCGTTGCAGCAGAAATTTAATTAGAAGTAATTTAAAGAGAACATTATCTTTCCTTGAAGTAAATTAAAGTCGTTAAGAATTGTCCGCGGGTCATGCAGTCTCTGCCCCCCTGCCCCATTCTTGGTGTGTTAAGCAGATGAAAACAGGATTTCTAAGAGCGCGTGCGACAGAAAAACGCGTAGGAATGCATGAGGCCAATTTTCTCTCACTCTCTCTTGAGCATATTACCATTAAGACGGTGAAAAGTTAGACGCGCACTTTGATGAGAGGCTGGAAACAGGTCACACCTTTATGAAATAGTTATACTTTAATTAATTTTAAGGTTATCGTTATTCCATCGTATTTCCAGCATCACGGCTAAATGCGCAGTAACGGTTGTAAGTAAACTCCTTGCATCTCGCATGTATTTGAGTTATGAATTTAATTTGCGTAAGTGAGATTATTGTATGAGTTTCATTCGTTGGATACGGGAAAACTTAACCTATTCGCGAGGATAATTATTTCCAAAGAAACATTTAATCAAACTATTACGGAAAGAATTATCTTGGTAACTTTTATAAACCTATTTATTGTAGCGGGAAGTTTCCTTACTTGTTAGCGATACAAATGATAATGTAGTTACTGACAAGAGAACTGTCAACTGTCAAGAATTATTTTGTTTCGTTGATCTTATTGTGCTGTGCAGTGAGTCTCTATTCATCTAACCGATAAATCAGAGTAATTAATTTATATTAATAATGTAATAAATCCAAATATTAATTAATTAGTAATTATACGACATAGTTACTGTACCAACAGTAACAGTAATATATTTAAATATTGTTACTACCGAAAAATTTATTGACTCCAATCAGCATAAAAACATCCACGGAATGTACCAACTCGAACTTTCCCAAAAAAAACCCAACCCTTCCTAGACAAACCAACCCTCACGAAAGTTCCATGAGGTTCTCACTCTATTGCCTAGATAGAGATAAAGGCGACCGTCGGGCGGCGGTGTTGCGCGACTTACGGCGCCGGAATTGCATTAAACCAAGCTTCTCTCTCTTTCTCTCTCTCTCTCTGTCTCTTACGTGTGCAAAGGCTCGTACGTCAGGATCCACCCCAGAGAGACGCCGACGTAATGCACGGGAGCGTAACGTGCATTAGCGTCTTGAGACGAATTTACGCTCCCCCGGAGCTACGGCGTCGCGATGGTTTTATGATTATTTCGAGGAGGGATAACGAGAGACGGAGAGTAGAATGAATTAATTAGGTTAACGTGAAGAAGAGCATATGTACATTGGTATTAGCTAGACGGAAAATGCTGGAACAATGGGAGAAAGTAAATAAATGGAAAACAGCTTCATTTGAATGTTCCTAAGTGGAAATTTATCGAGTTATAAAACGATTTTTTATTGTTCACTTAGTTTAATTATGCGTTGAAATGCAATTACCATTTATTTACGCAGATAAAGCGTAAAGCTGAGAAAAAAAGCTGTGTTTAGCATTTTATTTTGTTATTTATTTTTTAAAAATGTCAAATTATTTATGTAATATAATAGGTTAGTTCCATAGCTATTGTCCGTGGCCGAAGCGTCACGAGAAATATAAATGACATGGGGAATGTAAACTGGTAGAGCGTAGCTTATTAACATTAAACGTTGGTCAGTATCAATAGCCCAATATATCAATTCGACCATTACTACTGATTAATGCATGTTGCATAATGAAGTGACTACGATTCGAATTTCACACTGTTAATTACGTTTTATCGAATTCTTTTCAAAGTCTTATTAGCAGTAAACTAAATTATAAATCAAATAAGCAGTCTTCCAATGAAAACTAATCCAATTAGTACATGTGGCTTCTAAATGAAATAGAAATCTAGATAATAGTACTTAGAGATGTATTTGCTAACAAATAAGTTATAAGTAAAATCAATACGTTGTAGAAAACAGACATATAACATCTTAGTGTACAATATGTGCTCATTGAAGATCCTTTTCTGATTTATGGGAGGTAGAATCTGTATCTTACGTGAGATATTAGATGAAGGAGATCCCAATAATATTACAGTAAACGATACTAAGACTCTCGACATGCACAACCTCATCATACTAGTTCGCGCGATACGCTCATCCATCTCAGGCACAATCTCAATTCTCTTCTCTCTGCACAGCAGAAATTCTCTACAACAAAAGACTCTGCTGCGATACACGAAAGAAAACCTTACCTACCACTTCTCAAAATGAGAAACGAAACACAGCAAATTCGTTCTTCTGGTGATTACTCGACAAAAGAACCTCGATTAACTCGCTGCTTTCCACTCGTTCTCACTCTTTCGCAGGTAACGCGTAAACCTCGCAGATTTACGCAGCGCAAATCTCTCTCTCTCTTTTTAGCCTTGCAAGAAAAGTTTGCCGCGCCGTTGAAAACGGTCATGTATACACGCGAGACGCGAGTATAACGAGAGAGAGTAAGAGAAGGTGGGAACGAGAAAGAGCTATTACCTTGCAAATTAAGAGAAATGTAAATCACGTAGATTTGCATACGCGTAGGACTGACGGTGGAGTTTTAGCAAATGAGCTAAAAAAATTTCGGCGAGGGAGCTGCTAGAGGTGCTGAAAATTAAATGTGTCGCGGAAAGGGTGCAAGCGCGCGAGTGTTGCTTTTTCCGAGAGGGTGTTTTAATAAGGGAACGGCCAGACTGGAGAGGAGAAAAGAGAGGGAAAGAGAGAGACAGACGAAAAGTCTGCGCTCTCTAAAGTGTAAATAAGCGTAAGCGCGAAGTTTGATTAGAGGTCAAAGGCAGTCGAGCTTTTAGATGGAGTCCAGAAGTGTGCCTTCAAAGAAAGACTAGGTAAATTAATTTACGTTTTAATTTTCACGAAGGTAATTGTATTATACAATATATACTGTATATTTTCTGATACTCCTGATAGAAAATAACCATAACGATATTTTATAGTTAGTGTATTTTTAACAAAAATCAATCTCTCAACATTAATCTAATGAACCTAAAAGTTTTGCAGTTTGGAAAAATACTAGTCTTTTTAAATAGAATATTGTTCTTAAATATAGAGGCATCTAGAAACAGATCATTTTTGTTTACCATTTATACTGTAGGCAGCATTTCAATCTATTACAGTAAGTTTACAACGCTATTGTTTAGTTACTCCAAATGTATGCTTTTAACTCTCACATCAACCACTCTACTATCCTATGCGATAGTTAGTAATCCTAGAATCATGTACATTTGATACCTAATTAACGGTGCAAATAATGCTTGTATATTTATTTTTTCTACTATTTTCCGTGCAATCGTTTCTTCGGCAATACTGCACATGCTAGAGATAGTACAAAATTTTTCGTGCAAAGAGAGCATTCGTGAAAAGCAGACGAGGGAACATAGCTCCCCCATCGGTAAATTAGCTCGGCTCATGAATTATACTCGAGCAAAGTTCGTTCGCGTGTACGTCTGGATGCCAGTGGGATTTTTAACTGGATTAACGCTGTGCCCTTTTGCTCTCGTGTTAATTTATTCTGTATACACTATGATATGTGTTTCGCACAAGCACCTTTTTTAAAATGCTAGAAATGTTCGAAACAAAGATTTTCAAAAATGTGTTTTCCATGCATTGCTTGATCTATTTCATTAAGTAAATCATAAACAATTAAGTCGTATATATATCTTGTTTAGTTTACAATTAGTGCAAGTAGAGATCAAAGAATGTACGTTTGATATTAACACAATTTTAAAGATTTTAGTAAAAGAAGTGGGTATCATACCTAAACTATAATCAATAAAGCTACAAAACTTTATTCAGTGCTCATGAATACTCTACAAATTCAACAACCCCTGTATTCCTAGATCGATTTTCTCGGCTTTTTCCAAGCCCCTGCTCTCCAATTTTACGTGTTAATAAGAAATAATCCCCACGAGACTAATGCACGTCTCTATAGCAATTTCTCTGCATCGGTTATAACACCCAGTCACTGAAGCAATGCACTATATCTATGTACAAAGAAAGAAAGAGGAGATAGCAAAGAATTGGCTTTTTACAGATCCCTCAGACTCTTTAATTACATCCCAACGCTTTCTGCTCGATTGTTCGAAATTGAGAAAGAAGAGTACAGGCGGAAAGTGTAGTATAGAGTAGTAGACGAACGGTCAGAGGTGGAGAGAAAGCCATATAGGCGTGAGCGCACGGCTATAGCCTCGTTATCGCTCCTCTCTCTCTACTGGGATATCGATAGGGAGTTGCACAGTACCAGAATGACTGAATGGATATCTAGCTTAATTAAGGTTGGCGCAGTATCGATCAGGATAACGTTTCTTTGAAAGAGAGGATTTAAGTTTTTGCAAGAGCAAAGGATTAACGACGTAGCTTTATATATAGTGCGCTTGAATTTGAAGAATAATATTGATGTTCGAGTGCTGCTTAACGATAGGAGTAAGATAAAAAAAATTAATTATCCACTCGGTGCATACATTATAATTTGAAAAAAAAATAAATGTATATGTACAGGAAAAAAAGCCAATTGAGTAATCTTTCATCATTGCCTTATAAGATAAAATAACGATCATCCCATAGTCGACCGAGTATTCTATAACTCAACTGACAGATGACACAGACCTTGTCATCGACAAAGCAGCAGCTCGCGTGCGGTGCTTTATTGTATCCATCAGCTGCTATGAGTGCATATTAGTACCCAGGACGCGTACAATGACCACAGAGAGAGCAAGCTACTCAATGGGCGATTGCTAATTAAATTATTCCTGGCGTTCGATTCAGGATTCCGTATCTCTGATATGCGATATTCATGCGGCTGACCGATCAAGACGAAGGAGGAGTTGTAGGAAGGGGAGGACGGTAATGATATAGGCTACGATGGTGCAAATTATTTTCATTGTAATCAATATGCCTGAGTTGGTTTAATGATATCGTTTCGTTGTATCGTTAGATGAACATTTTTTTAAATTAAATTAATGTTTGAAATAAGGGAAGGAAAATATCCTAGGATTGATTCAACATCCCTTCTCTGCACACCTCGCCCAGTCGTTCCAGCATTATACATGATTTCCAATATAGCGGTAGCACGACGCATCCCTGCAGTTTGATGCGCATTAACGCGTCGATAATAATGGAGCCATCGTCCTCGGAAAATGTAAATTCGTGCTTGCGCTAACGGCGTGTGTACACGTATATATACATGCACGTGTACAGGGCACAATCTGTGACCGCGGTTGTGGGACGCACTGATTTGCCGTGAAAATATTATTGACTTGGCATGGGGACATCATTACGTACATCACGAGGTGATAAGCGTATTGACAAATCCATGGCCTTGCAAGTGAATATAGAAGAAAAAGAAGAGAAGCTGTGGTGTAAGGTTCATATATGGATGCTCTGGGATTTGTAATGTAGGCAGAGGAAAGGAAGAAATAGGAGAAGTTGAAGAGGAGGCATTGGGTACTTTGGATTTATCGCGTGCCGGGATCCGTTTTATTGAATGCGGAAGGTATTGGAGAAGTGTTTTCTCCAAGGAACGATTGTATATTTACTGATTTGTCTGTCTTTGGGGACCAGAGGCAAAATATATTGTAAACTTATAGCTGAGGTTTAAATTGTTTTCAGTGTTAACTCATCAAAGGTATGAATCCATCAACAAAGAAACTTTTTATCTAATATGTCTCAGTAAAACTTCAAAATTTGTGGGTATATGTAACTTCTCTTTGCTTAAAACACTGTAATAAATGGAGAATTAAGCCCTTTCCAACTCGATTAGATCACCACGATATAGGGGATTACATGTCGGTTAGGCCAGCCGCTATAAGGATCAAGTATAATAGCATTCTCCAAATCCGCTCACCGACCAACCAGAAAAATCATAATTCCTGCTGCACATCATCGTGTTGCGATGAAGAATTTGTGACACAAGATGAACATGAGTGAAATAAAGGCAAAGCATAGAGTTATACAACTTTTTACTTGATCTGCATATATTTATCTCTTTCTTATACTATTTGGTGCTTATAGTAGGGACAAGATATTGCAAAAAACTATAATGTTGCGGAACGATAGAAAGAAAGATTCTATGTTTTGTTCACTTCAACAGTAAATTGAAAAAATACAACGAAATTCCATTTGGAAATAATACATCCGTGTATTCTTCTAATGAAGGTAAATTACTAGTGGCTGGTAAATTAAAGTGGCTAAAATATTTTTATCCCACCGATATTCCTAAAAGCTTTAGTTACGTAAAATACCCAAAGCATATCGCATATAGTTTGTATATACCATTTGCGATGCAATTAATTTCTGTTACAAGATATACGATTATTACGTTTCTCGATTATTGCAGCACGATTAGCCACACAGATGCAAACACATTACACGCGCACTTTTTCCCAATACGCATACAACATTGGATCTATTAATGCCCGTCCAGCAGCTCTCTCGGGTAGTTGAAATATGGCACTATATTACATTTACTATGCGCATGCGCATGCACGTGTGCTTCGGGTGCAGCGACGTAATCACGCGTCCACTATATGATAAGCAGGATGCATAGGCAATAAAACCGATAAAGGAATAGTATAACTGAATTACAGCTTTTAACAGCTTACGCATATACACTGAGCAAGCAGTGTTGCAGGCAAAACAGTAGCAGTATTGTGTTGATCGAAAACTGGAAAAGAGACGATTCGTCTCAGTCGCATCGTGAATTAATAATAATAATATAATCAAAAGTCGTGGCGCTTTATTTAAAGTTTGCGGTATCATACCTTCTAATGCGTTTATGCGTGGCCTTCGATGTGGAAAGTTTACATAACTATCGAATGTCAATATATAGAAAAATATATAATGTACAGTGGGAATAATACGGTATTGTATTAGGTGACAATACTGTGAAATTGGTAATCGATTTACAATGTTAAGGGTAAACCGTAACTTATAATTTGATCTTCTACATTATATTTTTTATGACAGGCATCGTGCAATATAATTGTTACTTCTTCAAAGTTCGTATAAAGTAAAAATGCATGTTTCATATATCTCTCAACGAGATTCACATTTCCGTTCATTTATGAAATTAAAAGAAAATTACAGCGTAATACAATCTACACACACGTATCGAAATTTTCATCGAGCGAAATTCCAATCATAAAAATGCTCTGCCTACAAGAACAACCACACATATGTATAAGCAAAAACTAGAAATACATTAAAATAACTAAATTCGATTACATTTTTCATCGTGTATACGAACATTATACACGTGTAGCGAGGCAATGTACGTATAGCAGCGAATTACACTCGCCTCGCTTCTTACCGCATCACGACGACGACGACCCCGAGTGTTTCCGGGAATAGAAGCCAGAGATGGAAATATTCATTTCGAGAGCTTTTCGACAATTTAATTACAGCTTTTCACGAAAAGCCGAAATACTTTACATACTATACAGCTATTTTTTTGATAACAAAAAAGATACATATACGCGTATAATTATCGAATAACAACGCTCATGTATCACTGCTTTTGCTATATATGCAGATTTTTGAGATGCAACGGTGGGTCAGTACCCGACGTATTGACGCAGCCGAATAATTTTCAATTATTTATCTGTGAATGATTTTAAAATATTCATAAAATTGAAATATTACCCGAACGTTGCTTGTTTTCTGTCTCTCTCTTTTTTTTTAAATATTTGGAAAATCATATAAAATAAATACATAAAATTTACTGTGTTGAGCCAATTGTAAGCTTATTACCATGAAATTTTTATTATGAAAATTATTACCGATTAAAGATATTACGAATTAAACATCAAAAATATTAACAATACATAATTTTTTATAGGTATTTTCCAAACGAGATATAAAATAATTTCGAGGCAAGAATGAAATATAACCTCATAATAAATCCATGGCACTAATTCTATCTGCAACTATTCTATACTTTCTTCTACTTAATACAACTTTTCTGAATTCCTGAAAGTTACCTGATACACAACACCCACACATATATACACAACCGTAAACACCATCGAACTATCGAAACCCTTGTACAGTAGCACCAGTTCCTTCTCACGACTTTTTACCCACCAATATATAGGGAAAGAGGAAGAGAGCGCACGTATATATATACCAACAGCCATTCCTTCGCGCGGCTGAGAAAATGTAGGTCGCGCAACTCCGCGCGCGAGCAAGAACCGTTGGAGAGGGAGACGGCCGCATGAGCAAGAAGCCCCGAGCTGTATACCACCCTATACCTCTATATTTATATACATATATATATATATATATACACATATACGTGATGAAAGCCAAACAGCGATTCTGTTTGCCTGAGCGGGTCGTTGCCACGTTGGTTGGCTTTTTTCTTCGGTTTTGCATTTTCTTCAGTGCGTATATATATACACATGTGTATATACATGAGAGCGTGTATAGTATTGAGCGTGCAAGAGAGAAGGACTATGTTCGTATAGGGGAGGTTGGAAAGGAAAACCGGAGCGACGGAAAATTAGCGGCACCCCTAGAGCGATAGATAGGTTGAAAAAAAAGGTGGAGAGTTGGGTTTCGTATTTGTATGATTGCTGGTGGTTGTAAGAAAGATTTGTAGATATTGGAATTTTTCTGATGAACGATTGTTTTCGTGTAACTGTTGTGGTTAAGTAAAAAGCGAGCGAGACATGCAAGCGCATGCTAGAATAGAACATTCGTCAAGTGTAATGAAGAGAAGCCGCATTTTGTCTGCACTTTTCGTAAATGGTATGTAATTTTTTCAAATGATAATCACGTGTACGCAGATAAAGTCGTTAAAATGAAAAATACATTAAGCTTAATGCACTTTTAAGTTTTATATTATAAATATAGATATATTTAATTTAATACACATAATATGTAACAAAGTAAAAAATACATTTTCGTACAAAAATACGAAATTGTAAAATAACCGCATGAAACTTCATTTACCCAAATGCAAATTTATAAAGCCTTTATTATATAATTCATAATATATTTTATACACGTATTCCCATTAAATTTCCATTAAGCGTAATTTAATTTTTGTTGTGAATTTTAATTACTTTTAACGTGTCTATACTTACAAGTAATTTATTACACGCAGACTACTGTTATTTGTCTGAAAGGCCGATTTTCATTAAAACGTTGTACTTTTTCTTTTATTTGTGAAACTGTTTAAGAAAACAAAAAAAAAATACATCTCGATGAACAAATAACAATGAATAATAATTTACACACATCATTAATTTTACAAAAGACTAGAACCTATAGGAGTGAACTCTACCGCGCCTTCATCCGAGATTCCGGTAACGCTCGAAAGTCATAAATACCTGCCTCGAGACACTGACAAAACGACGGGACGACCTCACACCTCCTCCTTCTCCTCCTCTACGTGACTGCACGCTTACTAGCGCGACATTCAACCCTTCCTTGTTATCACCGACTAAAATAATGCGGAGTTGGGTCAGAGGTGGCTTAGTTCAGCTTAGTTAACTTAGACGAGAGAGAGAGAGAGTGTGAGAGGCCGAGGAGCACACACGCCTCCTGGCTTTAATCAGCCTGCGCTTCCTTGCGCACGACGACGACGACGACGACGATTTTGACTCGAGCGCGCGTTGAGATTGCTAGGAGCTAAAGTCTTGTGCGTGTATATATGTGTGACGTCAAGCAGAGGATAATTGGTCATGATTGAAGTGTTTGCCAAGTAGCTACATAAGCAATTTTTTTTCCTATGTTGGGAAGTAAACAGTGATTGAACGT
This sequence comes from Torymus tubicola, assembly GCA_035583055.1. Taxonomy (NCBI): domain Eukaryota; kingdom Metazoa; phylum Arthropoda; class Insecta; order Hymenoptera; family Torymidae; genus Torymus; species Torymus tubicola. The sequence goes on along the minus strand of JAWWEQ010052116.1, from coordinate 58,515 downwards.
AATGTTGTTTGTTGTTATGATTAATCGTAAGTGAAAGATGTATTTCATTGAGGAAAGATACATACAAGGAACATTGTAGTTGATAAATGTGTTTAAAGGGTACGCCTGTTTACTACGATAGAAGCAATAAGATAAGTTAGTGGTTTTATTCAAAGCGAGTGAGATAAAGGCTTAGATTGCATTACCTTCCCCGAAAGTGTTGAATGCGGTAACTTTAGCACCGCTCTGTACGTATATTCACTTTAATTCAACGCTTATCATAAAGCTCACGCAAAACTTTATAATTAAACATGATATGTCCTGCGTCATTAATTACCAGAGGCTTTTCGCCACGCGTATCGCTATTTATCTTTGATATTTTACACTAGCTTGGTGTAACAAACTATAACAGTGAATGCGCGATACTTTTAGAGATATTATATGTATTTTCGAATAAATTGTTAAGATTTGATCAAGACTATCTGTTAAATAAACAATTACAATTTTTTAGCTATTTTCAAAATCATCAATATATACGCCTAAACAAGTTAAACTAACTACTAATGACTTTTTTTTCTCTCACCCACACATTATCCACGCTTGGAGAAGCCGAGCACTTCGACCTAAGTAGCCTCTTCCTAAGCGCCATGGCTAATCCGGCGTCTAGCCGACACTCGACCCGCAACCCCTCGCAAAACAATAATCGCCTCGATCCCGCGCTTCACACATACACACCAACACACGTACGTGTATACATATATAGGTATAACGAGATTCATCTGGTGACCCTTTGGCCGTTGTCCAACCAGGCCACGAGTAGAAGATGAAAAATCTCGGGTGAGAAAAGTCGCGCTCGGTTTTCGCCTTATTGCCGAGTTTTATTCGATCGATCGATGCGAGAAATGGGTGCGGGAGCGTGTGACTAATACAAAGTGCGTATGTATATGCTGGCGTTGTTACTGTGAAGGATTTATACTGTGTTGAGGTTTCGAACAATGTTTTAATCGTATTGTTGAGAAGAGACTTGATTTGATTATCATCAGATGTAATTGTAAAAGGAGAATTCCAGAAATAATAGAGTTAAGTAAAAGGGGAAAAAATTGATTACATTTGCATAAACAATGTCAACAAGCTATTTCAAAATCTATTCGGTGATTTCCAAGTAGTTTATAAACAACCCGTTTTTTTTTTGCTAGCGCGGGAAATTTAAAAGTTCCTCTGCTTTGGCAGAGTTCCGAGTTTGCTGAAATGCTTATTCTCGAAGCATACAAAGGCCGACGAGTTCATGTCGCACTCTCCGACGCGTAGCATTAAAATAAAATTGATTCGATAAGTATGTACATATACTTATCGAACTTAGCCTATCTACACGTGCCATGATAAAAAAAGCTATGAATGTTAAGCGACTCTCAAACTTTCACACGTTTCTGTTGAAAGAAAGAAAAAACAAATTTCCCCTATAAACACAACACTATCGTTACATCCAGTCTTCGGTCCATTCCAAAACTAGAATTTTATCCATTCAATATACAATATTGACTGTACCTCATGAAAATACTGATAATCAATAGTTCAGCAACATATCTGCTTGATATAATCTTTGAAATTCAACCGCAAAAGCGCATAACACAGTGTGCATGATCAGTCTATAGCTATAGAATCTGCATGTATACTGCACCTACGATCAATAGACGTCGTCGGCACATTTGAGTACTAATCCTATACCACCTCCACCTCTCTTCAATTCACGCATAAGATTCACTAGAACGCTGCTGCGGGAAAAGGGGAATGGGTGGTCAGCGAAGATTTGCGCTGAGCGTATACAGTAACCCGAGTGCACACGCGCGTTAGCGCGAAAATTCATGCATTATTAAAAGGCGCGTAGTAGTAGTAGTAGTAGTATAGTGCCGCTAGGGAATCTCTATACACACGAGAGCTCGAGTACGTAATCGCGATCATGGATTCCAGGAGCGCTAGTTGGCTATATACTGCAGCGTTGCTCGTTCGACGAAAGAGCCGGATTTGCATTCGATTCGGCGATGATTAAGCGATTCTCGAGGTCAAAGCTTTCCCCTCTCACTCTGTCTCTCACTCCCTTTCTCTCTCTCTTGCTCAGTTATTCCAGCCGCGATTCGAGCTAATGAATTTGCGGTCGCGCTTGGCGCGGTGAGATTGCTGCCACTGAAAAAGGAGTCCTCTCACTGTCGTCGTCGTCGTTCGTCGGTGTTGTTGTTGTTGTTGTTGTTGGGAGAGGAGTGAGAGGGATGAGGCGGTAGTTACAGCGACTGGGAGGAATTAGGGATGAGGATCACGAGCGGTCACGTGAGCGTCCTTTTCCTCGTTCGAGAGCACAGAGGTCACGTGGATACGCTGAAAGTGAAGTTTTCGGTTTATTGGCTTCGTGCGACTTCCAACTGATGTATTATTTATTGTTTTAAAGGTTGACACGGTCATTTGGACTTTTCTTATTGTCAATTTAGTTTTTAATATTCTTATGAAATAATACATTAGTAAGATCGATGATTCATTTACAAAAAAAAAACTACGACATATATTAGTGAATTTTAATGCATGTAGAAATATCTCCAGAACCAGTAGGTATGTTAATGTTTATTGAAATATGTTTTATATTTATTTACAGATGGAAGTTTTACGGGAATAACGATTATAGAGATGCAATTTTCTGTATCGTGAAATATGGATTGTTTCCACTGGGTCTCTGTATATTTTTATCTTCGTACAGTAAAGTTATGCTGGCGTGTTTTACGAGTCTGATTTTAGTTCGATAAAGATATTTCTACTATTTTAGTTTCAACTGTTTGCATACAAAAAATCTTAGGCTGATAAAAGAATTACTTTGGAAAAAAATTTGTTAAGAAATATTATTAAAGATGTATCGTACAAAAACGAATAGAGAGACTTTTCTATTTTATGTTCCTGTTTTGATTTCCAACATTGATTATTTCTCTGAATATGCTAGTATTAAAATTTGTCAATTCGAAAATTCTTTGATAAAAGTATAGGATTTGCAATGTCTTTGCTTTCGAATAACTAAAGTTTTTACTTTATTAAACATTCAAATATTTTTATGAATGATCTAGTTTATAGATTATTTATTAAAATTTCTTTTATTAAAAGTTATTTTTATTACTTTAAAAGGCATCACGTAAATTACTTTTGCATCGTTATTTTTCATGTGTCCTAATCGATTGACCTTATCATTTTACCTAATCGATTTACCTTGTCAATTACATGCGCACCTACATTCTTTCAGTACTTATATTTACCCAAATGCAAAAGAAACTCTTGCAAGATGAAAGACAAACAAGCTCTACTGAATCAAACAACCGCGTTGCTATTGATAATTAAAAGAAAAAGAAAAGAATAATAAGATCGAAGTTCCACCTCGTATCGTGAAGCAAGTATTAGCGCATTTATTGCCCCATTTTTCTCTCCTCTCGTTTCCGCGGATACACTGAATATTCGATTTCACCTCAAGAGGAGGCTACTATATACGTATCGCTGCCGCAGTACCGCCAACGGGATTTCCATCCGATGGAAATTTTCGTCCCGTTCTTAGCGGATTTTACATTTTTGTATGAGCATTAAAGCCGCTCGCCTCAACTCTATACATATATACCCACCATAGGAAGTTGCTTTATCCCTTTAAGTGGCGCGAGCGCAGTCTTATACCAGTGCTACGTGCTTGCTTATAGATTAGAGATTTTCCAAGTTGTGCCTGGAATACAAATAGCCTCTGATAGATGCCACTGAGACGTTTAATTCAAGAAAAAAAAGAATTAACTAAATGCTCACAGCAACATGGAGATAGCGAAGCAGTCTCTTTGTGGTAATTCAAAGATATACCGAGTCAGTTGATGAAAAGGAAATGAAGATTGGAAAAGAAGTACACGAAACAATAGCAATACTGAAGCAAAAAAAAATTAAAGTTCTTTTCGGCGAGGCAAACGCTTGAACAAACGTGTACTCGTGTCACGGTGATTGCAGTATATTTTCGCGAGCGTAACCCATGTTAAAACGTTTTACATGGACTAAAAGCTCGGCACTGTTTATGCGGTGTGGCGCCTGCTTTTAATCACTCAGCGCGAAATAATCAACGCGAGCTCTGTACATACACACATACGTAGAGGCAAGCAGAGAGTGAGAGAGAGAGAGAGAGCGCGACTCGTTAATTTTGCCGAATAATCACTGCCGTCGATGGAAAAACTGCGTGACGTTTATTCATTGTATATGGCTATCTGGCAAGAAAAAGTTGTTGTTAGTTTCAAACTTGATAAATGTATTTCGTTTTATTTTATTGAAATTTTATTTTAATTTCAGAGTTTTTAAAATACGTAAGGGAAAATATCAATGTTTGGTCATACTTTGTACATGTATGATATTGCAAAAATCACAATTCGGCATTTCAAAGTTGTGACTTGTTAGTATGGACTTTTTAAAGTAGCAAATCAAATTTTATCATTAGAAAAAGTAAATATGCTTTACTAAAGCAGTAAATACCTACTATTTTTAACGTACATAAGTATGAACTATTGTATAAATTTTCATTTATACTGTACAGGAACAAAATTCTGCAATCAACTGCATCTTCGCAATCAAGAAAGTGTCACAAACCATAAATTTTAAATATAAAATAGTGAAAAAATAACTATTTAGTAGGGATCCTTTTAAAAACACGACGTAGCAATAAAATTTCAATTTAATATGTACATGATCGAACAATGATAAAGTAGGAAAAATAAGCAACGAATCTGAAATTGATATAAACATTTTATAAACGTAAACAATAAACCGTCCATTACGAATGAAAAAGGGGAAATCTCAAGTTCCACGCTGACATGCAAAAACCTCTTGAATCTGAACTTCCGCTTGCAGCATCATTACGCAACCTCCGATATTCAATTCTCTCCGAAACCACGGACGCACCTGCATCAGACACGTCGAAAAGATAAGCCACTACCACTGCACGCGTTGCATTCAGACGAGGTGGCTGCTGCTGCCGCTGCAGATAACGCTGCGCACTTCTCCCATTCCCTTTCTCTCTCTCTCTCTCTCCTGCTCTCTCAGGTCCTTCGCGTATATATACCGAAGCATTTCCACTGGCACGAGCTAACACGTCCACGGCCTAATTAGCCATATCGAGAGTGAAGTGGCTCGCCGTTCAAAAATCCTCGACGGGTATACACACACTTGGCGATCTTATCTCGTTGCATGCTGGTGAAACTCTTGGTAATCAGTCGACTGGAATAAGATTGTAGAAGAGCTGCTGCTGCTGTTGCTGTGGGATAATTATTCATGAGTCGTATCGAGCGAGTAGAAGATTTTTCGGTTTCTCTTTTCTTTTTTGTTCCCTCGAAGAAGGGAAGAAAGTGTTGTGTAAATTTTGCAAGGATGACGAAGAAGTTTTCGAATGGAGGGATGAAGTGGCGGAAAGTTTCGAATGAGGGTGTTTCGACGATAAGAAAGGAGCGACGACGTTATAAGCTGAATTAATTAACAAAAACATTTTAGAGCGTGACGTTGGGAACAATGTTGAATCTTTTATGAACAGCGGTTAACATGCAAAGTGTTTTTTCACCTGTGCTACTGGATGAACGTATAACGTGCTATATAGCCAATAGCCGGACAAATCCTTCTCACATTTTATCCACAGTCGAACGAGTTTTACATACGGCTAGAACGCCGCTTACTGCACTCTCCATAACGATATATCTTCTCGCATTCTCTATATCTTACACACCAGGGGGGGAGGAGAAAACCCATGTTGAAATAAATCACGCATACGCTATATATATATCCCACCCAAACACGCCTCTTCTCGATCTTCTCCCTACTTCTCTTCTATCTCTTTTCGCACCTTCTTTTCGCTGCAGACAATACTGCAGCACTTTCTCTACTATAGCTATCTTCAATCCTCCTACTCCTCTTAAAGTTCCTTCGACATCTGGCAACGTGGCTATATACGAAATAATAACGAAATAACCGCAGCGTCATCTCGCGCCGAGTTTCTCGCTTTTCTCATCCCTTCCTATATATACCATTTCTCTCAGGCCTGGCAAAGACGACGACTCTTTTCTGCTTCTATACGCGTGGATTTCTCACTCCCCGGGAGAAGATTGCGAGCGTTCAGGTCCCTTGACAGTGTCGTCGTCGACGAGCTGAAGAAAAATAAAAATCGCCATTTCGTGGATCTGTGTTTCTTTTGTTTTGAATTGTGAGCGATGGCGGCGTGGTGTATATAGTCGAGTTGATAGAAAAAACGGATATAAAACGGACGTGATTTTGCTATACAGGACGAGACACCGATAAAAGCAGTTGATGTCATGCAAAGATTGAAGTTTCAATGTTTGCTGGAGCGAATTTTTCCTATGCTTTGATTTCAATTCAATATCAAAAGAAAAATTATTAATTTAGAAGAAAAAAAACAGACATTATTACACAGTTATTTTTTCATCTACATCTTAGCTGAAATTAAAGCGAACGAGCTCACCCAATTGCACAAAAAAAAACCGCTCTTTCTCTCCTGAATATCTCGTGTTTTGTTAGCACAAGCTCGAGCGAGACTTACGATCTCCTTAAATTTACTTCTCTCTCTCTTTCTCTCTTGCCTCTCGCGCGTTCAACGTCGCGCATTAACTACAAACCCCCGACCCTATTCCCAGCTCCCGGTCTCTCGGTCGCGAAGAATTATAAAAACAAATAACCCGCATAAATTCCCAAAGAGATCCCACAGAGATGTATATCCTTTCTTTCTTCCTTTCTCTCCTCTTTCTTCTTCTTCTTTTTTTTAGCTACACCTTATTCCCAGCACGCGGCAAATAAACCCAGCTGTATCTTTCTCTTTCTACCTCTAGCGTATACCCAACCGAGGATTCCCCTCTTATATACCTATATAGATATACGTACGTTTGTCAGTACGATTGCGCAGCTCTTCTGTCGAGCAATCGAAAACTGAATGTATACGAAGTGAGGTTGTATGTATACAAGCCTGTACGTTTGTGTATATGTTTGTGTTGGTATGCTTGTGGGTTGGTATTAGAGGAGGTAAAGAAGACAGAAGTAGCAAGGCCGAAAAATAGAACGGCCAAGTGGATTCTACCCTCCACTCCGGTCGTTTCTGCAAAACACTAATTAACTCGTGACGAGCCTGCCTACTGCACACTGTGTGTGCTGTTGCGCGAGTATGGCACACGTTCGCGCGGCTCTATATACTAGCACGACACGGACTTTCTCCATTCGCCTTTTAAACTTGCCCAAACACAGAACACGAGCTTTTCCTGCTGGTGTTCGAATCGTATATTTTTTTGTTGTTCGCGTTTATGATTTTTTTTTTCATGTATAAGTCCTTGAAATATCATTCGTATAAAAAATCAACGAGCGATCATAAATCATCGGAATTTTCAGACGCATCATCATCCTAATTCATCATTTTCCAAAGGCAATAAAATCCTTCCACATCCTATCCATAATCTTCAAACCTTCATCGAGACTCAGACAACTATACGAAATGCTCATATACGCTTGTCGTCCTCTCTTTCTCTATATATTTCTCTTCATCCCCGTCCATCCATCCACGTAAAACGTGCACGCGCCTTTTCGTGAAATTTCTCGGTCCGTCTTCGAGACTTGGCCAACAAGGGAAAAAGGAAAGAGCAAGAGAGCAAGAGAGAGAGACAAAAAGAGAGAGTTTTTGAACGGTACTCGGCCGGAAACGCGCGAGACCAAATTACTGATGCAGTCAACTGGAAAGGGTAGTAGCACGAGATGGAAGAAGTATACATATATACATATGCACGTACGTCCTACGAAGTGAACTCCTGGCAAAGGTTTTCTTCCTACGACTCGAGGGAGTCGGACTCTCGTCAGAGGTTGTGGGACTTGGGGAAGTAGTCATGCGAGAGCGCTGGACGGACGAAGCGAGATGCGCCTTTCACTTGCTCCTGCACCCAGGGGAATATGTGAGAACGCGTGAGCTTTGAAGAAACGGCAGCGGTAGAAGTTTCGAGAACGATGAATTGAGAGCATTTGAAAGGATGACAATTTTGGCGCTTCAAGTTTGACGTGTCTGAGCTGAAATATTGTGGCCGACCGGTTGAGTGCTATATGTTATTAAGTTTACTCTTTATTTTGACTTTGATGTTATATTTGTTTGTTGGTCAGGTAATAGAGAGGACTTTTTTGTTAAACTAGTTATATATTTTATAAATATAGATCAATCAATATGTTTTGAGTGTGCATGACTATTTTTACATGGTTGGATGCAGAATTAATAGTATTATATGTTGGTAATGAAAGTTTATGAATCTGTTTACTTTGGAGGAAAATTAATAAAGCCAACGGGTTAATAAGGATTTAGTGGGAACTTAGTGCAAAGTAATAATGATTAAGGTTTAAGAGCTTCAAACTTTTGATCGAAACCTATATATAAATTAGCATGAGAGATGAAAGAGTTACGTTATACAATTATTGTATACTCGTATCAAGAGAATACAGCTGCATTGTAAGCGCGCAAAGAGCGTCCATCATTCTAGTATCTTAAACTTTAAATTTATTTTTGAAAAGTCGTTTCACCACCACTTCTTTATCAAGTTCGTTTGACCAAAGTTTTAATCGTTAATATCCTACATTTATAATTACTTATAAGTTTTATAATTTATTTTCATTAACCATAACTAGTTAAATTACTACCTAACTAAAATTTTCAATTCTAATATTGAAACGCAATGAAACCTTTGCGATTAAAGGTACATCGAATATGAATCGTTAATTCAAACGATGAAAATGGTAGCTTATAATAAAATCCATAAAAAGCTGTACGAAAGTCTCTCGTACCCTTGCACCTTATCGCGTAACGAAATACGTAATGGAAAAAAAACGCGGGAGAGCGCGAAAAGAGACGAGTAGGTGTGTGTGTGTATAACATATAATACACACACACGCATCGATAAGGCGTATGCACGCGCGCAGAAGAAACGTAACCGAGAATCGATAGAATTTTCCTTCGCTTTCTCGTTCCGTCTCTTTCTATCTCACCTCTCCTTTCTCTTGCTCTTGCTCGCGCTCTCTCATAAACACTCCCTTATCGCAACGACTGCGATTCTCACTTATTTCGCCCGTTTTAACGCCGGTAAATACGCACAGAGGACCTCGAGTTGCCGTTTCCGTCGCCTGGATTTAAAAGATTCTTTATATCGTGGTGGTCGAGTGAAATAACATGCGAAATTAAAGCATTAGTGTGAGAAATAGATCGTCTATTTAGTATAAATTCACACACAATATATTATTTTTTTTCATTTCATCTGTAAAATTCTTAATGATTGTTCTTTGTATTCTTGTTTCTTAGAAGTAATTTCCAATATACTTTTCAAAGCATTTAAGAGGGTCTGCACTAATGCATAAAACGATTTTTCCTCTTTCCTTAATTAACTACGTTTGCAGCTAAAACGCGCGATAATTAAAAAAATGTATTCACGTGTGAGCGGATTAAATATCGGACTTTTAAATAACGTACACGCTTTTATTTATACAACCCCATACTTGTACATATATCAAGATGGTTGATTTATATAGAAAGACAAAATATCGATATTTTTATCAATTCTATATCTATGAACCATTATGAACTACGTGAATATTTATCAATTACTCCATGTATATAATCAACTTCATTGATATCATCACTGTCGATATACTCAATATATACATCAGAAAACCCCTTTTGTATGTGCACCATCCGATAGCTCGCATTAAAATGATTAAATAATCAGACGGAAAAACATTTCCATCGACCAACAGTTACACCACCAGCAGTTCGATTCAATCACACACAGCATCTCTCGTTCGTTCTCTCACCCTCGTAAAAATGCATCGGTGCGAAAAATCTCACGCTCGAAATTCGCCAAATAATTACTGGCAGTATAGAGAGGGGTGGTGGAAGCAGAGAGGGAGGGAGAGGGAGGGAGAGATTGAAAATCGACCCAATTACCACGCGGCCTAATAACGCATATTGCAACGCGGCCGTGCGCTCGCGCGCGCAGCTGCGTATATATCGGGCGACTAATTGTACGCTATACATCAGTGTCTCTCTCTCTCTCTCTCCCTCCTACCCTCCCTCACTCACGTAACGATGCAATGCCTGGCTACTCGGAGTATGTATGTATATATATATGTGCGTGCATGCGTACGTACGTACGTGTGTATGCGGAAGCCAAAGCCGTTGGTATTTAGGTAGTAGATTAAATTGCGCGGCTACCGCGATGCAGTTAAGTCGCATGAGATTCTCTCGTATATGTACATATATATATATATATATATATACTGGGAGTTCCAGTGATATTTCGTGTACACCGCGGAGAAAAGAGGAATGGTCGCAGGCGCGCTTGGATTTATCGAATTTTTCCTGGACCGACGGATGAAAAATTCACCGAGGTTTCCGAATTGAGGCGCAGGAATTGTAGATTATATATATATACATATACAGAAGTCTTTATGGTACCTGCGGTAGGTTTCGCGATTATGAGTGGGGATTTTACGGAACGAAAAAGGCTGTTCGGGCTTTGATATTGTATATATATAGTGGTGATAGAGAAATGCCAGACATGCGAATGAATTTTAAAGGTTTAAAGACAATGTTTCATATATTGGGCGCGTGCATTCTGTTTAATGTGACTCTCAATCCGCTTTAAATTTAAAATTCATGCAGTTCGATATTACACTTTTAGAGGAGGAACTGTTTGAATACTGTATTAGCAGGTTAAACAAATGTATTCAAACGGGGAATCTTTGAAAGATATCTGTAATTCTGATTTTCGAATATTTCCGATGAAATACTTTGTCTCTGCATTCTGGAACGTGGTTTATGGTAACCTTGTCGTGAAATGTTTCATTTAATCCTCGGAAAAACAGAAGTTTTAATGAAAATAGCGAAACATCCATATACATTGCTATTGCTATTTGCAATTCTTACTAACCAGCTTTCTTAGTGCTTATATATATATATATATATATATATATATATATATATATACACCCGCAATCAATAATTCATTGAATATACGTTAAATTTATACCACGAGGCAGTTGTTTATATATATATTTTCATCGTACGGCGAATCACACAACGGTTACCCTCTTAATACACCCGGAAGTCGTCACGTCATTCCAAGAGACTTACTCATTCTCTCTCCCCCTTTCTATCCTACGTCAATCATCGACATAACACACATAGGTATACCGACTTTCGCGGAAGATTAGGCGCACTCGTGCCAAATCCATCTCTACCACTCTATAATTCACGCTTCTGTGGTATCTACGCTCTCTCTCTACCTCGATCCTTCGATAAAGGAATTATCCATCCCGTATCCGCGTGACATGCGCAGACGTACTATATACGTACACACTTGAATTATTATCTTCAGCTCGCTTCTTGAAGTATCAACGTGTCTGACTCTCTGTGTGTCTCTCTCTCCCCCTTTAGGCGTATACTACTCCTACAACTCACGTGAATGTTTGAACGCCGGAAGCAGACATTACGCGCGCGAAGATTTCTAGCTTTCTTTCTTTTTTTTTCTACGTTTACGTTTGGCTGGTTGACTGACTGACGCCGACGGCAGCGGCGGCTGCTTTATGCACAGCGCGTACAGAAGCTTTTGACTACGAACCAAGGGAGTTCGACAAAAGCATACGCATAGGTAAAGTATATACACGACGAGGTGTGTGTGTGTGTGTATGTGTGTGTACACTTTTGAAGTTTCGCTGCTCGCGGAGAACAGAAGGGAAAGGTGACGCTATGTGTAGAATAAAGTCTTTGTGTCGGATGTTTCGAATTTATCTTCTGACGCCAGCTTTTGTCATTGTAATCGGAGCTGTGTAACGTATATGCACGAAGTGTTATTTTTTTTTTGAGCGAGGTAATTATTGTGAAGATTCAGGGGTAAGATGCGAAATGTTGGGGGATATGAAAAATTTATTTTGAGCAAGAGTATAGGAAAAAAAGGAGCTGATAAATATATACGCGACGCGAAATCAGATAAAATAAAAGAGAACAAAATATCACGTTCCGGCAGCTGGATCAGCTGTTTTCATATATATCTTTTTAATTCATCAGGGTTCATCGCGAATAGACTTTACGGTTTCATTTGGAACAGACGTTTTCAGCGTATACGCATTACATATATTACGATGCATGCATCTGTTTGATTACTTAACTTGAAATAAGTAAAAAAAAAGAAAAATTATTCGTATACTTTTTTTTACAATATTAATTTGGAGAAAGGCAATTTTAATAATTGAGAGTTATGTTCAGCCTGCTGGATTAGCTACAAAATTATACTGAAAGCTACAAGCAACGCCAACTTTATCTATTTGTGTCTGTATGTAGGGGTAATTTTTACATTGGATAGTCTTGATTACTGTTATAATTCTGAAAAAAATGTTATTTAAACTACAACCAAGACTATTTTTATCCAATGAAACGTTAATAATTGGATTCATAACGATAACATTGCATGCATGTTTCTCCACGATCATTTGATTAACAAGAACAAGTGAAAACCCAAATCAGCAAATCATATGGAAATGGACGGGAAATTGACCTGGTTTTCTTTGAGATTTCAAGGACATATTTCGAGGAAATCATATTGCATTGATGTGGAAAACTTGCTGTTGCGTGTTTTTTTAATTGTTAGAAAATCAAGAAATTGAGAGAATTTTCAAAAGTGATTTTAAGATAACGACGGTGGCAAAGCGTATATAACACGTATATCAATTAAAAAATGTATAAAGAAAAAAAATATTTTCAATAGCACACTTGCATCCCAAATCACTACCAATCAATCGTACAAAATGCTCAAAACACTTGTGTTTTGTGTATGTGTTTACAAGTACGAAAATACCACTACAGCTACGACACGCCTGTGTTAGCATCAAGTACGACCAGACACAAGGATTTCGAGAGCATCCACCTCTCTCTCTCTCTCTCTCTCTACTATCTCTTCGATTTGTAGACAACGATAAAGAGAAAGCCCCCGCATGCCTGAGGCTCTCGTTTCACTGTAGTTCGGGGCGTCACCCGTCTCGTAACATATCGCCGACGATCTTTTGCTTTTGGCTTTTATCGCTATATAGGGAATCCACCAGTCTGATTGTGAAAATGAGAAGGGGGGCGCATGATTTTAAGGGTTCCCCGCGGTACTTGATTCGAATCAGCTGAGCTACTACGTTATATAACAGTAATATAGCAGAATCAAATGTTTATACACATACAGAGAATAATCTTCTATAGTAAATTTTAAATGAAAGCTTTACTATACACACCGTAAATTATTCATATGTCGCGTTTCTATAATTTAAATAGTTATTTGAAAATGTAGTTTTATCTTTACGTTTCTTTTAAAGACTCCAGTTGTACAGTAAAAAGTTGAAAAATAAAAATATTACACCTCGAATTTATACTCAGCTGGAGAAACGAATGAATGCTCATTATAACATTCAGTGGAATTCACACTTTCGGTGCACTCTAAATATAACTCAAAAGTACATTACTATGTTAGAGCAATTAACTCTGCTTGAACTAAAATTAACCCAACATTTACGTGCGCTATATATTCTCAGCGAAATGCGTAGCATCTCTCTCTCTCTCTCTCGTGCTCCTTTAAACCAGGCCTCATTTCTTTTTTAATCCCGCAACCCTCGTACATACTTTCTTCCTCTCTCTCTCTCTCTCTCTCTCTCTCTCTCTCTCTCTCTCTCTTTCTCCCCGATTACTCGGACAAGAGTCACAGCTGCCCTTTCTCTGCCTCTCTCTCTTCCCCTTTCTGGTCACCAAGAGAGCTCAACATCACGAGAAACTAACGAGCCTCGTTGTTCTACTGGTCAACAATGTCCGTTAAGGCATGTATATATATATATACATATATACCACGTCGCAGAACGTCGTAAACTCGAAATTACAGGGATCGCCGTGAAACGAGTGGCTCGGGCAGTCATCCGCTCTATAGCATCGCCAAGCGACATAATCAAGGCTCTACATAAACGGCGGCCATTCGATCGTAGCTGATTTACCAGCGCTGCTGAGAAGGAAAAACTGAGAAAAAGCGTCAGCCCTCATTAGCGCGCTAGTATAGAAAATAAGAGAGGGAACGGGTTGAGAATGAAAGAGAAGAAAAAAAAAGAAAAAGAAAAACGCGACAAAAGCAGCCTGATTGCCGAGGGAAAGAGAGAGAGAGAGAGGGATACAATGCGTTTGTAATGGGTGGCACACACACACACACCGACCGAGGAAACAATACGCGCGAAAAGAGAAGTCGCAAGAGCCGATGGCTTTCGATAATAACGAAGGGATCGTCGATTTCTCTGCTTGCTCGCCTCAACTGCAAAGGTATATATATCGGCTTTGGGGATTTCATCAGTGTGGGTCGTGCGGCATTGTTCGTATATACTACGCCTACGGTGCGCTGCCTGGCTTTTTTTTTACGACGAGGCACTTAACGCGTACCAACCAGTAACGGTGAGAGAGAGAGAGAGAGAGAGTTCTTTCTTCTCTGTCTTTTTTTTATCGACGACGGAGCTCGGTAGGCCGGTTTTACGCCACTTTTTTAGGAGTTTTCATATTTCGAGCTTTTCTCCGCACTTGCGTGCCTGTACGAGGATTTCTTGTTCAAATGCACGATACGCGCGGTCTGCTGCTGTTGTCGTTTTTTCTCTTCATTTTATTTTCTTCTTTAGGTACGAGCTGCGAACCAGTAATATAGGCGCGTTGGTTTGAGCGCAGTTTAGTGGGTAATTACGGTTTTATTGTTGTGATAAGAGGAAAGTTTGGGGGTGCGCTGTTGAAGTGAAGTCGAGTCATTGTAATGAGGTTACTGATAAACTTATTATTGCTCTTCTCGTGAACCGTATACGGCATATAAAAATATTTATAGGTTGCGTAATTCAGAACAGAATTCTCGCGATACGTATAACATAATATATATTTATTCTTCTTCACATGATTTTACACAAAACTTATGAAATATATACAAATTTTCATAGTTATCAAACTTGTGGAAATAAATCACAAAGTTCCAAAAAAAAAAAGAAACGAAAAAAAAGAGATCCACACACATTTTATTCAGATTCTCGTAAAACTTTAACTCTGCGCGTCTCTCACTGTTAGCAAGAATCTCGTCGCCGGCGGAGCGTTTAAAATTTACTGCTTTTCGAGAATTAATCGGGCAACTTGAAGATTACGCTTGCATTTCGTTCCTGACCGACCGAGGTACGTTTTATAAGGTATCTCTCTCTCTCCCTCTCTCTCTTTCTCTCTCTGCATTCTCGAGAGGCAAAACTTTTTCAACGCGTGTGGTATACCTCGTCCCCTCTCTCTCTCTCTCTCTCCCCTG
The DNA here is from genome assembly GCA_035583055.1 of Torymus tubicola. Classification (NCBI taxonomy): domain Eukaryota; kingdom Metazoa; phylum Arthropoda; class Insecta; order Hymenoptera; family Torymidae; genus Torymus; species Torymus tubicola. The sequence goes on along the minus strand of JAWWEQ010052116.1, from coordinate 43,135 downwards.
AGAGATAAAAACCGACCTAAATTTTTCCAATCCTCCTGCTCTCGACGTTTCTCGTTCTCCCTCTCTGTGTCTCTCTCTTGCCCTCGTGCTTTTTATACGAGATTCAAAAATTCGTTAAGAGAGAGAGAGAGAGAGAGGGTGAGAGGGGGAGACACGGACGCTGTGAACTGCGCGGAACGCTCGGCCGCATAAAACGTCATTATACGCGCGGCTTTGCGCGCTCGTGTGCAATTTACACGGATCGCTGGGCTTGCGCGGAAGCCGCATATATGGCTGCTCGTTTATTAACCCGCGATTCCTCCTTACATTTGCTTCTTTTTATCGAGATTCTTGTTCGTTTGAAATTTTCATATACTTTTTCCGCATGTGTCTTTTATTAGTAGATCTCAACTTGATATCGCGATTTTTTTCTTTTAAAAAAATTTATAAACACTTTACAAAAAACTTTTATTAAAATGCACGTGAAATTTCAATTTTATCGTATCTAATTTAAATCGCAAACCAACGTACCATTAACAAACTTTTAATCAAGCCATAATTTCTTAACCATCCGTTATCAAGCCTTCCAAATACAAAGAAGAAGAAGAAAAAAATTAATACAAAATCCATAGCATTGGAACCCTACGGCGTTCAACTCCAAGTCCTAATCCGCTTTCCTCTCCAACCAATTCTCTACATTTCCCCTCACACTTTTCTCTTTCGCGCCTCTGGCCCCCTTTTATCCTTCCTCCCACCCTCTTAATCTTCTCGCTGCACGACTCGCGTTGACGACGCTGCTCGGCTATAAGGTCCTTTTCCGAGAGCCTATTACCCACCGACGACGATGCCACCACCACCGCTGCCCTCAAATTAAATAGAGTTATGATGGGCGAAACTAACTTGCCCGCGGTGTGAGGCTTACAATCTCGCGTGCAAGTATCTCAACACCGTGCGGCAATTTCTTATTGCGAATTATGTATTCCGACGAATTACGCGCGAGTGTATGTGTGTATACCCTTATACATCACCGGTTGTTTGGTTGTTAACGGCTCGCGCGTATTAAAAGATGAACGTAGCTGAGTTTATTTTCACGGGCTTTTCGTAGAATGAGGCTTTCATCTTTGTCCCCGATTGCTTTTATGTTTACGTTTATGGTTTATAGCTGAATGAGATAACGACTGTGCGATATTACGAAGTATTTCACGATGTCTTACTTATACAACAGGAAGAATGTATATATTTTTAGGATTGTATTTTAGTCCATCAAACCAAGGCAAAAAAGTTTCACAGTGGGGGATGAAAAAAAAGTTATTTTTTTAAACCAATTTCAATGGTTTCAATTAAGCTTACTGAAAAAGTTAAAAACAATTGACAACCGCCTCGCATTGATCTTTCGTGTTGATCTTACCAGTCGATCGGGTCTACCCGCACGTCGACCCTCACTACTCGAAATTTCGCCGACGACGAGTGATCGCCCCGCTGTAATCGAATTATGAGCCAAAGCTACGAGACACCCTGGTTTCGTCGTGAACAGTGCTTTGATCCGATATTGACGAAGGCCGGATAAATATTGACCTACGGTACGGGGGTGCCCATAGCGTTTTATTCGATTAATAAACTACCTGAGCGATGTTGTCTACTCGAGCAAACGGTAGCGTTACAGTAGTTGTGATCTATATACTGTGGATTTCGATTGATAGTTGCAATTGTTGGTTTTGGGAAAAGTCGAGTTGGTTATTAAATGAGAGAATGATTGTCTCAGTTGGATTATATGAAGGGTTGGGAAGGTTATAGTGAAAGCTGGGAGCAAAATTATCAGCAAGAAATTAGAAGAACTTTAATTAATACTGCTTGACAAGTTTTTGCGTACATATAGTGAAAATTTAAAGTGATTAGGGTAATTTTATGTCAAATATCTCAAATACTTATGAATTTCATATTTAAAAAAAATTTCAATAACCATTTAAATAACGGAAATCAAAATAAAAATGCTGCAAATTTGATGTAAGCAGGAAGATTGCATGTAATCTACTACATTTAAATTAAAATTTACTTTTAGATGAAGAATAGTAAAGTGAGTCTTACTTTTCTACTTATTGCAAGCTCAATTCAATACGATTAGTTTCGTACAATTATCTTCGTTCCTCTCGATGCATAATACGATACCACTATAGTCTTGAACTTAATTCATCTGCTGCTATCGTTTATTGAAACCTTCCTTTCCCTCATTCCCTATATCCACAGCACCACGAGCAGCCATAATAGTAATCATGATAGTAATCAAAACGAAGTATCATCAGGGTTAATTGATACGTCGTGTAATATAAGACGTGCGATAACGCATAAATTGCGCCTTGAGGATATGGCGAATATATACGGTTGATAGGTATTTTAGTAGAGGCGGATCCATACCCTGCCGAATACTAACGTGTCCCCGGAGAGAAAGGGAGTAAGGCGTGTATGGTTCGGAGAAAAAAAATAGGGTTTGCCGGTGTTAGCCCTGGAGGGAAGGAATAAAGGTGAGAGAGTGGAGAAAAAGGTAAAGCTGAGAAAGGAAGTATTTTTTTTATATTGTAATACTTTGCAATATAAAAATGTTAAATATACAAATAACTAATATAGCATTATTAATTTGTAAAGGCAAAAACACAATTTACTCTTTTTTATACGAGTATTATTTACTCTTCTTATACGAGAACGAAACCAAAACAAGATACAAAATACTCCGAACTTAACCAAAAAGCTCTATCGACCAGCCCTAACCTTAATTAAATCTGACAGCATCCCATAAAGGCCTTCCGCGTAAAAACCGGCTTTCCGCCTACCGCTACATGAAAAAAAAACCCCGAATTCCCAACGATTCGTCTTTTCCAGCCTTCTCCTTAGACACAAAGGGCGTGGAAACCCTACCGAGAAAAAAAAGCACACGTTTCTAGGGCACATACATATACACACAGACACGTATTCATCGACTCAGCTGAGAAGCAAAATTTACCGAGATTCCCGGAGAGAGAGAGAGAGAGAGAGAGAGAGAGAGAGAGAGAGAGGGGGAACAGAGAAAGCCGGGGGAGAATGATCAATCTTTCATGAATCATTCGAGGCCAGCCTACGAATCCATTACTCGCTGCTCCGGATTCGTATAGAAGGGGGCGAGATTCTTTATTCATTTATGGGGATCGTTTTAAGGCGTACTCGTGCCGTTGGCCTAGCCTTTACTTATTCAAGCTAATTATCCCGGGGATGAGAGCGGCTTTGATGGGCCGGCGAATTGGCCGGAGGTGATAGCGTATAGCTTTTCGGCAAATACGTTTTCGTGGCGACGTGAAAGGCTTGCAGCGTGATTGATCGAACTCTCGAGTGATGCCGATGATGCTCTTTTGATATACGAAAGTTGTTTTTTTTTATTACTCTGGTTTCAATGGCCTAAAATTGATTCAATTTCCCTTTCTTTTTTATTTCTGGATTATGGATCATCATGAGTGTATTTCAATGCATTTGGTATATACCAAATATTTGCAGCACTTTGTTTACATGGAACGCAGTCAATGAAATGTTAATAACTATTACCACGCGATTTCTCTCTCTCTCTTTACAAATACGTTGAATTCTTTCCTCTCGCGTTTGATTCACCTCTTCGAAGCTGGGAACGAAGGCAGTGCAGCAGCATTATACGAAGGTTCATATAAACGCTATCCATAAAATTTCATGCGCACGCGTAACCAATACCTATATCTTTAATCCAGAGGGAAGGTTGAAACTGCGCGTGCGCTTTTCGATTTTTCCATAAACTCCCCGATGCGCGCACTCGCACTACGTGACCAATTGAAACACTCATTGGCTCTCGGGGGAATAGAGGCGCACGCGCGCGCTTGGGAGAAAAAGTCGCTCGTGATACGCGAGGACGCGGTGATGAGATTTTAAAGAATTTCATGCGATTTTTGCGATTCGCGAGGTGGAAAGAGTTACGGATTCGAATTAAATGAAATCGGTTCCGCGAAGGTGCTATTTGTTTTATCTTTTATACGGTAAATTCCGTTCAGAGACAGAGAGAGAGAATGTTAGTAGGATTTGAATTTTATTATTTTTTCTTTTGGAACGATATATAAAGGTTATATTATGCTTAAATTGAAAATCGACGACAGGACAAACTCGAGTTATACTACTTATCCGTATTTAATATTACTATACTAAATCATGTCCATATCTCGAGCAATTCGCACTACACCGATATACCTACCTCATCTCCCCCTACCCCTACAGACTATTCTTTCGTCGCGTTGCATTGTACAGGGGTGCTAATGTTCGCGCGCGTGCGCTTCTGGACGTCGGCCAAATAAATTGAGCCTCGCGACGTAAGAGTAGGTGTACACAACTGTGAGCTCGCACACTTATCCATATATACAGAGCTGCTATTACGCTACACGTGAGTCCTTGGCGTATCGGTTTATCCGAGCAGTGCGTCCTGAAGCTGTGGGGGATATAACGTTTACGTAAGCGAAGCAATCGGACGCTTCGATTTTCGAAGCGAACGAACGTGAGAAGAGAGAGAGAGGGGGTGTATTGAAGATTGAGTAAGTCGATAGTTTTATTCGGTGCAATTATTTAGTGAGTATAGAAGCCAATTGGAATGCCGTTGTCACTGTGTTGTACAGTTGCCGTTAAATTTAAATTTAGTTATTTTGATGTCTTATGAAATATCATTGATAGCACTTGTCGTGTAAGTTGAAGTTAGAATTTATTAAAATTAATCGATTTTTCAATGGCGAAAAAGTAAGATATAATACTGAATTCCATAAGTTGCGTATAATACTAGAAAGTAGGATTTTAGAAATTGGATATGTGAACATTAAAATGATTATAAAAATCCATTTATACTTCACGCAACTAAAACGAGGACACTTGAATTAAGCGCAGATTACACTTAAAGTAATAAGCTTATTAAATTAATGAGCTTATTACCTTCAGCCATCTATTTCAGAGTTAAAACGAGTTAAACTATTGGAAATTATCATCTATACCTATAGTAAATGATCGGAAAACCTACCTATCTAGGAGACGTTACTCAACACTTAATATAATTTCACAAGGCCAGATTTTAAACCTTCCATTTACATTTCATTCTTATTCTGAATATTACTTACAGAAATATAAATAATTCAATCTACATGAAATTATTCGCATGTAAATATATCCAACAATAGTTCTTTAGCAAATTTTTCTCTACAAAACTACTCCACGCCCATTCAACCCAACGCCACCAAACTTTTTCCACCAAGCTTTCGAACCCTCTTTTCACAGCTCCCCTGCTACGAAACTCTCCTCCCCCCATTCTATATACACCTAAAAACAAACGGACTTGAAAAACCGCTCGAAAGCGCCTCTCGTTCCCCTTTACAAAACTAAACTCCCATCCGGATTTCATTCCTACGCATGCACCTATATATATATATATATATATATATATATATACAGACACAGAGCGAGAGTCGGTACGCGAGACTCCCAACGGCTTTGTTACACTCTGTGGACAAAGTTTCACACTCATTTTCTCTCTCTCTCGCGCGCGCACTCTCTGCAATTAACTCCTCGGTGAAAGGTGCGAGAACGGAAGAGACTATTCTCTTGCGTGAGATTAAGCGAGGATTTTCAAGGGCAAGTATGTACGGATAAGCGTGGAAGTATGACTCGAACGTTGAACGAAAGGATAAGCGTAGAAAAAAGAAACGTTGGAGGTTGTGTATGTACCTTGAGAGAAAAATTATCATTTGTTAAGGACAAAACTGTCGGGATAATTGTTCGTGTAGAAAGAAACGAGGTGGGAATGAATACTTTTATTTTTCGTAGAGCGTTAAATAGCGAGGACCATGACTTACGGTACCGCACTGGTCTTGGTTCAACTACTCTTTTAAGCACCTCTGTGCTCCCCCTACAGACATTTCTCTCGCTAGACGACGTATGTATCTTTGTATCTTACCCCGTGCGAACCCCTATCCTTATTCTCGTTCTCGTTTTTCAACCGCACGTATATACATATATATCTTTCTCGCTTGGCCCCTTCATCAACTCTATACCCACATACTCGAATTCGCCTTTCTTCTCTGCTTTTGCTCCGCGACAGTGAACCATATTTCTCGTGTCTTGATGGGCCGTTTGTGAAGTACCGACGACCCCGACAAATTATGAGTTCAAGAAAATTCTTCGCTTGCTATATGGGACACTGGTATGAAGTGTATATTCGAAATTTTTGGAGCATTTAAAAAAGAGATTATTGCGGTGGTTTGGGTGCTGGATAAGATGGAATTATATTAAACTTAAGAGATCGAAAATCCAAAATTTAATTGAAAAATAGTTCACTGCTGGTATAATATAATATTAATTTATTAAATTTAATAAGATATGATGCCGGAAAATTAATCAAATGTTCATGAATAATACGTGCCAAAACTGGCATTATGTAATATTCACTTTGTTAGGTTCATTAAATAACGAGTGCGTAAAACGACGCTTAAAGTACTAAATTTCACTATATGCAGTGATTCAGCTAAATTTCTCAATTTACATATATACAAGGCTAATACGAATGATGAATTAATGAAATATATTCTCAACGAGATTCAAATTGAATAGGTCAAGGCAATTAAAGAAACAAAACCAATATTTACAAACCGCGTCGTTCCACTCTTGAAAATAAGAAAAGATTTTTCAGCGCTCTATAATTCGCAAAGTGCACCACCGGCTTAGGGGTTAATATTCCCGATTAATATTTTACGCGAGGTCAACACTACTGTTGACACGAGCGACGTCTTCTCTTCGTTGCAGACTCACGACCACGCGCTTGTAATCTCGTGGGAATTGGTGGGATCGAAGTGCGCGCTTTTACACTTTTTTTTTAAGGACAGCGTGGTTTTAAAGAGGATGATGAAGATTTTCACAGATTAAAAGTAAATCAGAAACTGTAGGATTGACGTGCGGAATATCGAAAAGTTTAAGCTGTAATATAAAATTTTTTTGGTCTAACACGGGAAGAATGAAAACATTTTATCATATTCTATTTTAAAATTTTTAATCAATCTATTATAATTATTAGTAAGTGAAAGAGAAACGAGGAAGGAATGATTTTTCATGCAAAAAGAACGAGTGATTCATGACATTAATATAATTGAAATTGTTTTGTAGACGTATACGACTTTGAAAGTTCCATAAACTTTTGATAACTATATCAGCAGAGTTTACTGTATCTATTCTTGTATAAGTTAATTCAACCCCGTCAGTAGTCAGTAAATCGATTCTCATAATATCCTTTGTATATATAACCATTAAGGTAACCCCGAGCTCTATAAATTCACAAAATATTTTCCTCCCCAGTATCACGTCTCAATCGGAATATTAACAAAACCTTGTCACACAATATATAGTAGACAACAAAAATCAAATCAATAGCCATATAATAAAATATATTTCAGGAAATTTGTCCCGACGCCTCCTTAAAACGCCATAAAATCCTACTTAACACGCGACCTCGTTCGACCTTCCTTAAAGATTGGCAATCCATTCCGGACGCAGCACATCTTCTCTCTCCCTTCCCCCTCTCCGCCACTTTTAATTTTCCAATATAAAACGTAATTGCTCAGGCAGTCGAACGTTCTCTGCCTCTCGATCCAACTCCCTTTTCATCGCTTCGTCGGCGAGAAAATTGAAAAATCATTGTTATCTCGACGACGATTCCCCATGGGGGGAAAAGAGAGAGCGAGCAAGAGTCTCTATCCCTCGGGTGCAAAGCGAGTGCGCGCGCAAACTTCCGCGTTCTCACTTTTCCGTCTGGCTGCTTCCATGCGCAGGGGTGAGAATTAGCTTATATAATGCGGCCCAGCCAAGATCAAGTGCCAGTGCGGATATCAAAATTGCGACATTTCTTCCGGGTGAGAAAGGGTACGAGGATTCTAATGTAGAGTTGAGAGAAAGAGAGAATAGCTGCGGGGAAACCTCGTCTCATTTCTTCCTCGCGGGCGTGACTAAGCAAGGGGGAAAGCTCTTGTGATTTCGATCTGGTACGAGTGAGAGGGGATGGTAAATAGAATGCGCAAAGAAGGAGAGGAAGATTATGATCTCTTAATGTAATGAATATGCTTATATAATTTCGCGTACCGACATTAATTTTGTAATGAATGATTTTTTATTACGTCTTATAGATTTATCATTTAACATTTCTTTAATTAGAGTTCAGATAAATTATTCAATTGAATCCATGTTTATTGTTTAGAAATTATGAAGACAAATGTATAATGGCTAAAGCAGTATGAAAAGCTTGTACATTTTTGTATATTATATATACGATTTGAGATATCCAAAGTGACAAATCCATATTCCCACCGAGAATACCAATGCAATATATATTGGCTATATTCGATCTGTTATTTTGCATTCGAAAATTCTCCTCTGGAAATCGACGACCCGAAAGAATTTTGAAATTGTATTATTATGTAAATATAATAGTCAGACTAACATATATTACGAAGCAATACGTTCCAATACAATTTTTTCCGCGTCCAGTTTGTAGCAAACGATGCGCCCAATCAATTGAATTAAAAGAACTTTTTTTTGCCGAGGTGTATATTTTTATGATTTGGTACCTCGTGGGAAAAGTTCATAATTGAATTGATGGTTAGCGCGCGCAGGGACACAATTTGTCACCGCTTTATTAAATTTGTAACGCGATGAAAGCGAGTTAGGTAAAATTGGTAATTTTATCGTCACGCTTGACAATTAAATCTTTACATAAAATAACACTACGATTCAAAATAATATTAAAAAAATTAATTACTAATACTATATCATATCTAATATTCACAATCAGCACTTATACTAATAAATTACATTAATGCTGATTAATTTACATTAATCTTACATGTTGATTGACAGTACGCAGTAAAGTGCATCTATAGCGGTCACACTGAAATTCGTAGACCATCAAAGAAAATCTCTTATTTATGCTCCCACGCGGTTAATCGAATTCCGAAGATCAAAACCGACGGGTCGGGAACGATCGGCCTTTTTCAATATTGACGGTGCAGCTGCACTCGTATATTTTTACCTCACGCGGGTGTATAATTATTCAACGAAATGAATTCGGTCGTGAACTTAATTGATTTTTTTTTACTTTGGTTACGTGAGATTGAAAGATAAAACACAATTACCTGTGTATATGAACTTTCGGCAATCTGTACAATCTGTACAATGGATATAGAAAATTAAAGGATAGTTTTTCTTTTAATAAATATACATGTCACGAAGAACAGCATGAAAGTGTTTCTATAATTCTATTAAAACAATACGCAAAGTACGTCGCGACAAGCATAAATTTTCACGACTGGTATATATAATATCTAGACTATAGTATATATACGCGCCGAGTCCCAAAAGCAATTTTGTCGCGGTAGGTAAAATGTGACAACTAAAATTGGCAATAAAACTGAGCAGCAGCGCACAATGGATATTTCAGCTTGTTAAATCAATTTTTCAATGTGCGTATTATTATTGTTTCGTTCGGCGATGTTCACTTATTCATTGCGCCGACCATATATACATGTATATATAAATTCGTGCGACGATTAAATTTATCATCCGGCATAAATACAAACTTATTTTCAGGCTAAAAAATTCGTTGAAACAAAAAAACGTAGCACAGGGAATATTTCTTTAATAACTCGATAGCGCGACAACGCGTAACATCGTCAACGTTTAAAATTCAATTTATTACACGGGTACTCATCGTGTTTCCCTCTTAGCCACTATCAATCCACCGCGGAAAATCAATTAATGGCACGCGTGGGCGCGTTTATTTTCCACGTCATTAATCCCAACACGACAACGCCTTAAATCAATCATCCGTGCACACTTGTCCCTTTGTGAAAATTGGTCAAAGCATCTCTTCCACTTTCTCTCTCTCTCTCTCTCACGCTCTGTCACGAAGTAAATTAATTAGTTTTTTCGTGACCGCTATGAAAACACTTTCGGCCCTTTCACACGATCCGCGCGTCCAATAAACGCTCGTCTATTTTCCACTCACACGTATAGCGCAGGCGTGAAGTTTCTATATCGCTTCCAATGTAAACTCGAAATTTTCGTTTACCTTAGAACGGAGAGAGAAAATAGAGTAGTAGAGAGAACACGAGAGTGAGAGAGAGAGGGAATATTTAATGAGAGTCTAATGATCTACTGCTCTACAGCTTACGGGTATGCTGAGAATTTGGCGTGGCTTTACAGAGGTAATAATTTCGAGGACTTCGCTGATATGCAAGGTTCGAGTGTTTCACATATTTGCGATTTTGCAAATGTAACGGATTATGCCCACGGGGTTGTCGAGCTCTCAGGACAAATGATGGCTTTGCAAAATGCAGTTTTCCAATTAGGTTATCCTTGGGACATCATTCGTTCATTGTTCCATATGTCGTTTCCAATTCAACATTATAATGTCAGCGTCTGTACGTTTCGTCAGCTGATACAATACCAGGCAATCTACTTGTATTCTATTATATTTTATTCCAATTCTACTCCATATCATTTTTTTACCAAGGTAATCTCTACTATTGGTTTATTAAATATCTGTATATAAAATACATTATCTAAATTTTCTTTTTAATTTCTGTGATTTACGTATCTTACAATCTTAACTTTTTCCTCTCTACACACCTTTCAACGTTAATCCGCATATTCGACTTTTATACATATACATATGACGTACCGGTCACTGTCCGCTTGTACACAGAGTTTCACCGCGCATCATATACCCTTTCCGATTCTCCGAATATAGCCCTAACAAAGCTTTGTCCATCCCGGCCAATGCTCCTCTTTCCCTCCATTCTTTTTTTTCACACATACACACACACACACAAACCGGTCAGCATTCGCGCATGCTCTTTGTTCGAAAATGCTTTTGATTAACTTTGCCGAAGCATGCGCGTATTTTTTCAACGGCACAGGTATTTTTGTCGTCATCGCCGCGTGGTCGTCGTCGTCGTTCGATTTCAAGCCAGTTTGCCAGAGCCACATTGCCTTTGGGCTTTACTTTATCGTCTGTAGAATAAAGAGAGATGTGAGAAAGAAACCAGATAGCAATGGGGAAAATCAACGTTCATGTACGGTTACGCTATTTTCATATACCTATATATATATACATACACCTTATCAATTTTTTTAAATTTCGTCTTACTATATATATACATGTATACATGCAAACATCAAAAGATAGAACGCAGCTTTCGCAGGTTGCACTTTTCAAATTACGGGTCACCGTTGCTACTACACTACTCCCGCACCTTTTCAGGCAGGGAGGGTCGAAATGAGTTTTTCAAGTTGAATTCCATCTGAGTTTTGAAATATTCGCACTCGCGCACGTGGAGCGTAAGAAGTTTTATAATGCGCACACGACCGGCTGCGCTCGAATTTCACGAACGTTCAGAGTAAGAGAGAGAGAGAGAGAGGAAGAGAGAGAAGGGAATAGTGGAAAATGTAACTGGTACGATGGGTTCGGGGATTATGGAGGATTGAAAGTTCGGGATTTGCTCTGCAGCGCTGACTCCGCGTCGAGTTGTTTTGCAATTGGAAAATTTATTTTATACCTTTGACTAATAAAATAATAGAATTCATAACAATAAATTGATATCTCTCTTTTTAATATAGGAGTTTCCACTGTAACTCTTCATAATTAAAAAAAAAAAAAAAAATTATATGTGTCCGATAATGACTTAGAATTATATCATAGATTTAAATCTAAGCAGATGCTTCACACTTTGCAATATATTACCTTTATCTTAAAAGAATTGAACGTAATCATTATTGACAGAACTTTTTTTCCGGACGAATCAATTATTCGCTCTTCTTACACCTCGTGAAAGTCCGTTAGCGCATTAGCGCCTCGTAAATCATTGGCGATCGATATATAAGCACAGCAGCGAGAGAACCTTTGATTGCATAAATGATGGATACTGATTGCTCCGGTAGTTCGTCGCTGAATCGCAAACTCGAGAAAGTTTTCCCCCACGAGGGGGGCCGTGACCGCCGATGAGATCGACGCGAGCGCTGGCATAATGAGCCTGGCTCTGAATAGGTAAGTGAAAAGTTTTGTAACCATTGCGTTTAATATTTAGATCCTGAATCAAACACCGTCACGGTTTGATCATAGCTCTTTTTTTCAGCTTATATATACAGCTAAATTTGGGTTATATCGAGAGAGAAAAAAAAGGTAGCGAATTTATTTGTGCAAAAAGTTGCGAAAATCTATCGGTTGACAAAGCTGGTAGAAAGCTGCGTGAAAAATATAAATTTGAACAACGAATTTTAAAATTTTAAAGAACGTAAATAATGACATTTTGCAGCGTAGCACTAAAAAACAAAAAAAAAAGAAGAAAAAAAAAAGAGAGGAGGAAAAATACATGTATGGACAGTACTTATCCTGACTCCACTGCCATTCAAAATCCACTAAAACGACAACAATTCCTCTCGTTAACGCCCTACACCGCACTGTCCAATTTTCTCCTCCCACTCATTCTCTCTCTCTCTCTCTTTCCCTCGACCAAGCACGCACGCAACCGTCATTTTCGCACTTTCCCACCCAGCCCTATACACACACATACACATACTATAGCGCATGCCACTGCGGTATCCCTGCGTCCCGAATTCCAAATTCGGTATATAGCCATGTGCGCGTCTGCATTTAACGCGCTTTTGGAAAATCGTTACATCATTGCTGGTTGCTCGATTGGCGAAATGCATGCGCGTATACGTGCGAGAAAAAGAGAAGGATGATAATCGTATTTATTTGTTACCGAATATTTTCGCATGGACGTGGATGTATACATTGTCACGATAAATATGAACGGACGGTTGGTAATAGAGTGAGAGAGCTGAGTATATACGTATACGCGAAACGAGTGCTTTGTTCGGTATACAAAACGAACCAGATGCATATATATATGTGTGTATATGCAAATTTAATTATTTCTTTCATGAATTTACTCCGAGTATACGCGAAGTCCGACAGATTATCGTACGCGAGTATTTGGATATTTTCGTAGATATAATATAGTCACAACGTCGGTTGACGATATGTTTGTTCAAAGTATATAGGTTTCATGTTAATCAATTATCGCATAATTCGCTGGTTCGACTGATAAATGTATACGTGGAAGTATTTTTAAAATGCAGATGATTTAATGTATTTATTATTATTCGCTCCCGATGAATGTTATGTAAATTCAACAATTGTACGAACTGTGCTATTCTGTTTTCTCTGTAATTTTAATTATGATATATTTTCGCATACTAACACATAATAAAAACCGATCTAAAAAATGAATTTTAAGCTTTTGATTTCGTTCTAACATAGAAAATATAGTTCACATTCGGATCTCCCAAATAATCCCCACCAATTTTCTGCTCACCACACACCTTACCACTTCCCACTCTACGTAAAAATCATCCAATCGAATTATAGATCTCGACCTCTTTTTCCTCTTTATCTACCTCAAAGAAAAACCCTCCTCCCATGTCCAGTACGATACTCAAAGAAAACCCAATCCACCTACTACACCATCCCGCGTTTTCTATTTTTCTCTCCCCCCTCGTTCTCTTAGATTCTCTTGGATCGACCTACTCGTAAAGCGCGCGGCCGTATAGCTACGAAGCGAAGACTTTACGAGCTGTCCCACAGTGCTGGCACTAAGGATAGAACATGGCTCGTGCATGCCTATATGTGTACTCAGCGCTTTTCTTTCTTCCTTCCTTCCCCCCGCATGTGAGAAGTGTTGACGACCGAGGGAGTGATAATTGTGAAAGACTGTGTGAGGGTGAACATAGGAAGAGTAGGGGGATGTAAGTACAACGATTGGTATACGGAGGTAGGTTGGTATCTATAGTTTTTACGTCGAGTTTAAAAGAAGATACAGCTGTTTCTGCAAAATAAAGTCATTTCAATGCATTTGAAACCTGATCGAGTCTCTATGTGTGTGCATGTCCGTATATATGTAGATTCGAATATATCGGATTGTGGATCTAAAGCGAGCCGACGCGCAGTACTGGCATGAGTAGCAGTGTGGGCTATGAGCTGCATTCGTTTATAGATATAGGCGGCGTTATTAATTCTCATTCGTAACCATTTGGTGGTATTTGAACGAAATTCATGCGTTTCCGTCTGATTAGTGATAGCAAATGTGACGTATGAGACAGAGATCGTTGACCGCGTATATTATTGATTGACTTTACGTTGGATTAGTTACGTAATCGGTAAGCGTGTTGTCGTTTATGGAGAAGAATGCGAGGATGTATGAAATTTTTGTCACATTAAAAAGATTTAAAATTAATAAAACTTTTCATTTTTATCTTTTCGCTTGATAATACGTTTTTCTCTCTCATCCGTACTGAGAATATTTATTTTTAATGAAATTCTTTTTTTTTACAATATTTATAGAAATATTAAGATTTTAAATAAATAAAAAACATATAATTTAACATGATGTTGAACATTTAATTGATAGCTACTATTAACAGTTTATAAAAATAATTGTATAGAATAATATTCACATCTCATACATAGATATCAAATGAATTTCATTTTCCAAACCATAAAACTCATACATATTTTTAAAAAAGCACACATCGTTATCACTTTTCGATACTATATAGTAACGACAAGCCCCGTAAATTTCATTGCACATTCATCGCACTTTTATCACTACCCACCCAATACTTCACATTGATTACATACACCCGCATACATTCCTCTTCGAATTACTCCAATAGCGTTAAATTTTTCTCGCGATGCTACATCAAATTATACAAATGCGCAAGCTCCCGAAAAAAACTTTCTTTCATTTCAAAACCTCGAGCCTACAACAGCTCGCCTATTATCTCTCGAATTATACTCACTGAAGAGCCTGCGAACGATCGATTTTCAATCTTCGCCAGAAGTGCGCACACATGTTTGTATAAAACTTGCGCATTAAGCAGACGTGGCTAGTAAACGTAACCAGTCGCATGCATTATTAATGGACTATAGCGTATAGGTCAGAGACTAACAGAAGGGTATGGGCATCTCTTCATTATGCGCGGATAAATTCACTCGTGCCTTAGGGTAAGGTACGAACCTAGACAGAGGGAGAGAGAGAGAGGAAGAGGAACGTTAATGAATCTTAACCCGAACAAGCAGAGAGGCTTTTCGAGCTAAGTTTGCATCGCTAATAATCCGAGGGCTTCCCTTCCTACCCTCAAGCTCATGCCTGCATGCATCCACACACACACACGTGTGTCGCTATATATCTCAGCATATATATATATATATACATCTATACACGTGGATTATATGCACACGCGCTCAGGCGGTGCAAGGAGAGAGAGAGAGAGAGAGAGAGTTTGCACTGTTACAATATGAGAGTGCGTCATTTACGGGAATGCAAGCACTGCGGTATAGCAACCGACGTCTCGAGGTATTGTGCGACCCTGCGCGAGCTTCTGTATGTCGCAGTAGTTGTAGCCTGGGATATCGTGCAGAGGTACGTATATGAAGGCGGCAACAGCAGCAGCAGTGCACGTGAAATATTGAAAGTCATTTGGATGAATACGTAGGTGTACGTGCAAACACTTATATATACATATATATGTAGAGACTATGCGAGTTGTTCTCGAAGACGCGTTGTAAAGTTAAGCGAGTGGCTGATTATGGCTGATAAAATCGCAAGTAATAGCAGTGAAGTTGTACAGTACGCTAGTTTTCGAGAATTATTCGAACTGTAAACGCATAGTTTGGTGTTACCTTTCACTTTGTTCATCAAAATGTTCGATCCTTATAAAAAAAAGAAACATACGCTTATGATTAATCTTTAAAATAATCTACTTATTCACGTTACATCACATCCTATCGATTTCCTAACTATCGAGTTTTTCCTCCATCGTCTTCCCTCTTGTAACCCCTATACTTTCGTACCAACTCTCTCGCACCCCGCCCTAAAACCATTTCAGTTTACCCTTCGGTGCATTTCATGTACAAGACAGGCACCTTTACCCGCGTCTGTGCACAGCTATAATGCAGTCGTTTCTCATTTGCCAGTCGGAAGCGCGTAAACTCTCTCTCTCTCTATCTCTTCCACTGCCACGCGCGGTATAGATCCAGAGGCGGGTATATGAAGTCGACGAATGAAAAGCCTAGTTGTGTTATATGTATATATATACGCGTATACCAACACGACTGTTTTATTAAACGAAACAATGCGTCAAGTGCCGAAGAGAAAGAGAGAGCGGGAGAGTGCAGTGAAAAAGACTGCGCGTGTCTGACGTACAATGGGGAGCGACGAGACGTAATCACCGTTGCGACGGTATTGTGCGTATATAAGTACTTTAATAATAATTGGAACGAGCGCACTGTAGATATGTCTCTCTGTGTGTATGTGTGTGTGTACAGCTGAGTGCCAAGTAACGGTGCTCCATTCCTGAGGGCGAGAAGAGGGTATATAGGGGTTATTGTTGACTTATAATGTGTATGTATTTATTTTCTGTTTGTTTGTAAGAGTTGCTGAAACAACCACGTGCGGCGAGCGTAATTCGCTTGAACTTTCTTTTCTTACTGTATTCGATGAGGCAGTATTGCTATTGGTTTCAAAGGCTATTCAACTAGTGGTAAGGTATACGTGATATTTTACTTTACATTACGTTCTTTTAATACGATGAGGATAAATTATGTGCCTGAAAAATACTAATTATAATTGAGATATGAATTTTAATGGTTTGTAGTTGCGCGTTAGAAGCTAGAAGTTATACGCTTGTTTCGAGTTTTGTGGAAAATTAAAAAGAAGAAAAAATAATGCTAGTTTGCATGTTACTGCGAACGTCTAGCTATGTTGTTTCTATGCTCAAGCGCTTCAACTTCGCCAGACGCAGAAGACTTGCAACTACTTCGGTTTCCACGAGAATTGTGTCAAAGCTATGGAACTTTCACAACTACGTTTGTTGTCCTTTTTATATGAATTTTTACAAGACTTTTTTTTTCTTCAATAAAATTTATTACAATGTTTTACAAAATAAGTCTATCGCCTTTTCATAATTATTAAATGATTGTATATTTTTGATAAAAGAAACTTTACTATAATTGTACTTTACGTTCCCGATTAAGATTCCTATACTATCAAAAAAATTTCGAATCACCAGTGCTGCTGTTTAAACTACCACTTATACAATCACCACTAATCTCTTTAAAATTACACCCGGAAAACCAAACCAAACCTCAGTATATCCCTCGGCAATACGACGTATCCTACAACTTCCCACCGAAGCGCACATCATTATATCCAACCGGTATACACAAAACAGCATCGTGTCGAAACCGAATAAACACGGCTATGTATAACCGTATCTATATATCCCTTGCGAATCCAGTCTATATCACATCCAGCCATCCATAAATGCATGCATGCATGCATACATAGTGTAAGTTGCACGAGTCGATATATACACACATATATATATACACGCAAAAGCATACTGTTGTTGTATACGTATATATATACATGTATAGGACAGCAGCCTGGTGCAAAGCAGGACTTATGATAAATTGCCGCACGAGAGAGAGAGAGAGAACGCGCGCGGCGTGCAGGTATACAGCGCCGTAAATACGTCTAGGCCGGAACCTTCGCGCAGTATACGCGAGTTCGTGCGTTACCGACTCTCAATAAGACGCCGACGTTACTACTGTGTATACGCATACACTACTGCTCTCGTCGTCGTTCGAGTCTGGTTAATTAATCTGACCGCAGGAGTACCGTGGAAGCGTAAAATATCGGTTTGCGCTCGAGCGTCTACCGCGGTATCGACGGGTCTTATAGTATAATAAGCTGAGATGGAGCAGCAACCTCGAGATGTGGTTACGTGTAGTATAGAATATTTTTTTTATATTGTACCTATAGTGAGAATTAGATCAACGTTTGTTGAAGAATTAATATACTTTGATAAATAGTTGGTGAATAGAGTATTGCTTCCTGTCTGTAAGGTTGTTGCGTGAATATGGCGAATATTTTGTGTTTTAATGATCGAACTATCGAGCAGTAGCGTTTATTGGATCATAAAACCACGAATTTGTCCGATGGCAAGCCCTAAATGTGTGTTATAAAATAATTAATATGCGCTTTGTTTCTATAAAGTATAGTCGTTCGATCGTTATTGTCATCTTTAAAGTAAGCTATAACGTATAATAGAGAGATGATAGTAAATTTTAACGTGTACAGCTGAAAATTTATCTAGTATTTATATAAAACCGATTTACTGAAGACTTTGTAAAGGTCTGTTACATTATTTTTCTACTTTGAAAGAATCTTGAATACGTCTTTCGTATGTCTTTTAAATGTCATACAAGAAAATCGATTCAGTGTCATAACGGAGCGAACCACTTCAAAGAATCTTGCAATCGAATTCAAATGTGGAACTTAACAGTATTGACAGTGATGAGTTTTCGAGAATAAAAAACGTATATATGTTGATTTCGCTTTGTTTTATCAAAAATTCATTGCTTCGCTTTTTTTTCAACGATATAAAAAGAACATTCAATATTGCCTCTGTAATTTTAACACGACAAATATTATATTCACCAGTAGCCAATCACACGAATCCAATAACAATTAATCCAGTTTACCACGCGCGAAGCAATCTACAGGCGTTGTATACTCCTAATTAAGAAATCATCGCTAATAACATGCATAATAACCTAATCCCAACCCTTAATACCTCAGTCACTATTCATTCCTATACAGCCTCGTACATATATACATGTATACATACTTTCCCTACCACGAATTTCCAAATCCCACAGCCGTCACGCGGCTTCTCGCGCTTATTGCATTCGCCATGCACCACAGGCCAAAGACAATATTGTTCAAATTCTAATTTACATGCGCAGAGGTCGATCCGCACGCGTACATATATATATAACCTACTCGCACCTATTGTATAAGCGCGAATCTTTGTCGGTGTCTCGTGACGTAACAGTTCCATTATAGGTGAAAGCTAAGACACCACAGGTTAGCAAGATTATCACCTTGTCAATTAAATTTTGCAAAGCGACGTTGTATTTAGCTTGTATGTTATATAGCTTGCACGTGGGGGGAGATTTTTTTCAACAGTAAAGCTGGAGAGAAACTCAGAGAAGCAGTCGCGTATGACTAATGGATGTGACCATTGCGAGTGAAATGGTCAAGAGAGAGAGAGTGGCGCGGTCTGTTTGTGATTTGAATATGCGTGTTTGTCGCTGGAGTGATTTACATTTGGCCGGGCGCACAGTTGCGTAAATAAGTGGATTGATCGATTTTGCAGAAATTTTGAAGTGTGGATGTAGTAGCCGGTGGTAAGGCTGAATTTTCGTGTACGCATGCTTATGCGTTGTGTACGATTTATGCGTCGTCTCTTATTGTGCTATTCAAATTTACAACGGTCAATTGAATTTGATTCTCTTTAACATATTGCATAACAAGGTATACACTAAAAGAAAAGAATCTTTGAGATAAAGCGCTGTGACTTAATAGTTAAGGCATGAGACTAAAGTTATTAAAATTATAGGGTGATATTGTTAATAAACACAGCAACTTTCATCAAATATTTTATGAAATTGTTATCACTTGTCAAGTATTCGCAATATCACCCCTTTTTTAATAATTTTACCTTAACTGGTAACTTACAGGACTTTACCTCAAAGGTTCTTTTCTATCAGTAACATGTATATTTTTAATAAATATCATCTGTAACATAACAATAACAATAATTTTGCGTTCGCAGGACCAAGGGAATTATATAGCGAAAGGATTAAATTGCTGTAAGCGTTCGCGAGGCCGAGCACACCCGTCTTGTTCTACTGTACTGCTTCCTGCTTCTACGTACACACACACACATACACATACACATGAGCTACCGGATGCAAGCGTTGCGTGTTCGCAGGATGTACGCGGTATAGTAGCAGCAGTGGTGGTATAGGGCGAGGTATAGTAGCAAAACTAGAGCGCGTAAGGGAGGGAGAGGGGGAGAAAAGAGTGCTTTGACAAATAAGTATTTAGACGAAGTTGTCGTCGAGGGAGAACGGGAGACGTAGGGGAATCATGCGAAGATGCGTTCGAAGTTATATAGGGGAAGAGAAATGTTTTCTTTTTTTTTTCTTCGTGCGTCGTCAGTGTGTGGGATGTCGATGAATGCGGTTGCGATGGTTCTTTTCTTTCGTATCGATTTTAACGTATAGATACTGTATGCTTGCGGTGTATAGGTTGTTGCGTATGAAATAATTTTGTAAAAGAAAAAGATTTATCATTAAAGTTATAGTAGATATATATATACAATGAATGAATAACTGAACCCTGGTGACGTTATTTTTGTTTTTTTGGTACATATGTGCTTATTAAATTACATATGATTCTCGACTTTTGAAATGTAAAAAGAATTTCGTGAGCTATTTGCTGACTGTGTTAAAAATTTTAAACACGTACGCAGAGTAGGGTGACCTGGGACGAACGACGGAATGTAGAAAGAGAGATGAAACTATCTACAGTACACACAAAAGGCATTAAAAAAAAGGAAAAATGAGGGATGCGCGCAACCGACGAAACGCAAAAGAGGATTAAAAATTTGAAGGTAGATGCACAAAAGAGCAGTAAAATTAGAGCGGCACATCATGCGCAGGATATAATCAAAAATAGACAAAAAGAAGGGAAAAAAAATCTCGAGTGCGAAGTACTTTGGCTCTGGCCATCCGTGCATAAAGCGCTTTGCTAGATCGAATATAATTTTCCCCTTTGAATAAGGATATATGTCAGATGTGATAAAACCTTCGTAAAAGAGAATGCTTTAATCTTCTTTAAGATTAATTTTATCATCTTTGTTCTAAATTGCGCTTAGTTACTTCCTGGGGTTTAAGCATCTGATACGAATATATCAATAAAACTTTATTTCCAAAAGTCTGACACGTTGTATGTGTGCGTATATAATTTTGTGTATAATCAATCACCTGATAGGAAACAAAACTCACCTACCCTGCTCAAAAAAACGATCATCTCAGACAAAAGCAAAATCCATCTGACGACGCGCCGAGCCACTATCATAAAAAACCACCATACAACTTAATCCCCCACTTTCCTCTCAATTAGATTCTCACATCTCACTTATTCTTTCATTCTTTCTCTCTCTATCTCCAGCAGCCACATATATATATACCCACAACATAGACTCTACGTGAAAAATGAATGAATCGTAGTGTGCCAAATCCTCGACTCATAATTAATAAGCGCGAGCGATGCTGTGAAAGTTTAATTGGATTACGCGGATAGGGGGAAAAAATTATAACGAAGGGATGCGGCAGCAGCAGCAGCGGCGGCACCTCGGTTACGAGAAAGTGAGGCTGCGTAATCCCGAGAACGGGAGCGGCCGTTGAATGTTATCTTGAATTTTATTGGCGGAGCGTAAGGGGGGAGGAAAAGGTTCTTCGGTTGTAGGCTTCTCCAAGTTTTAATGCGATTGTGTATATGGCTGGCGGCATCAACGGGTGATAATGGTGCTGGAAAACAGCGCTGCTGCTTTTACTCCTACTTATCGCTGGATTTGGGGGTTCTTCCCGAGAATAGAAACATGTTTTGTATTTGTTCAGTGATGATGTATATGAATATGAAATTATAATCTCTATGTATATTCATGTATAATGAAGAATAGTATATATACCTATAGCCCCAAATTTAACCACATACTTTTGCAATGGTATTATACAACTGTAGGTTGCATTCCGTTTCATTTTTCAATTAACACTTCTACCTTCATCCACACGCATTTCGCAGCTTTTTTTACGCACGTGCCAGGTCGTGTCAGAGTGAGTTTTTAACGCGTATATTGCCAAGTAAAGAACGCGCGGCTCGTTTTCCAATTCAGGTGCGCGCGCGCGTAGCAACGCGTCAAAATGACACGCGTTAACGAGAAGATAATACGCGCGAGCTTCAACATTTTGTCATATTCATTACGATTTAACGAATGGGACGCTTTTATTACGTTTGCGCAAGCGCATATATATATATTATATATACGTGTATATACATATACTAACGCTTGGCGATCGGAATTTACGATTGAAGAACGATGGGTAAGTGATGTGCAATTTGTCACTTCCGATTTTAATTTTTTATAGCGTCAATACGATATGCTGTTCGGACTGCTCGTGATTCGCGAGCTTTTCGAGTGCGGCTTTTTGCGTATTTATTTGTGATTCGTTATCGTTAGCATAATTAATGATGCGCGATGGCCATTGCAAGCGTTGATTGCGCAATATGAAGAGTGTAACGAGATACGACTTGTTGTAACTTTCCTGTCGACGACAATATAATTAATTTTTTACGTAAGCTTGCCGAAAGAATTTTTTTTTTGGAATAAAAGAATTATAACCGTATTATCGCTTATTACGATGATGAATTTTTTTTTTATTCCGTCCAATTAGAGCCTATACGTTTATAAAATTTATTTTTAATTAGACAACGGTTAGTGATTCAATCAATAAATTTAGCAAAGAAAACTTTAGAAATCAAATAATTAAATATTAACCAGTACATAGAACCTCATATCTCCTGAAGCAAAATTTTTTTTCAACTCAGTCATTGTTACCAACATTACCTTTAACTTTAAAAAATCCACCGACGTAATTTTTGTTCACTCTTCCATAAAAAATCCAGCGACTATTTTTATTTTAAACCTAAAAGCGCCCAAGCTAAACCAAAAAAAAAGAAGAGAGACGAAAAAGTGTTCAACCCACTTAAGCACGCCCACGCTCGAAAAATCCCTTCACGGCCGCTGGGAAGAAAATCCATACACATCTTCTCGTCTCGTCATCATCTCGTTCCCTCTCCTTCCTTCCTTACCTCCCCCTCCTCTCCCTACACGCACCCTTTAATCCGCTCTCCTACTTCCCTGATACACCTTCGTCCATATCTCTTCGCACGACGAGAAGTTGTCTCTCTCTATATATCTCCTACGAGTATATATACACACACAGTTGAGACCGTTGGACTCGCGCCGCGCGTGTGTATATATACGAGCACGCATCGATCCACGAGGAGAGAAAACACGCGCGCGGGAGTAGAGAAAAACGCGCGCAGATGTTTTCCCAGGGGCGGTTGTGAGGGGGTGGCAGAGAAGGAGGAGGATGAGGCGAGAGCTTGGTTTCGTTATTAGAGGGGCTAACGACGCTGAGAGAGGCGCGACGACGACGCTGACAAACCCGATGACGAAGATTTATCATGGAGACTCGCTGTATATAGCTCGTGAAAACTCGCTGCTTCGCGTATATATAGAAGGGGGTGGGACGGAGATGGAGGAGAAATTTTCGGCCTTCGCTACCTCGATTTCTTTTTTTTCGAGGGGGGAGGGGGGTAGTATTCGAGTTAGGATCGCTCCGATGAAATGCTTCGAGCAGTGATTCATGTATAGGGAGGGGCAGACGCAAGAGGCGCGCGTGAGGAGGACCGGAGGGTTACAAATTGAGTCTGTGTTATGATACGATGTTGCTGCGTAGAATGTTTAGGTTGTTTGCTTTCTTTTAGATGCTATGAGGATGGCTTTGAAATAATTGTAAAGTTTATATTAGTGTAAAATCGTATTATTATATATTACGTTTTGATATTCGCCTGCTTTACCGATACAAGCTTACTAATTTATTAATTATTGAATGGCATATATTCAGTTATCAATCACTCGATTAAATCACACGTGAAAACCGTGACAGCAGTAGCAGAGCTTGTAGATAGCGCATTATAATTTCGCCTAAAATTAAGCGCGCGAAATAATTATCAAAGCTCTTTCGCTCATGTCTCGCTCTCGGGTTGGCGTCATCTTGCAAATATTAATTACCCTCTATCTTTCCTCGCCCATTATCTCTAGCTTTTCTCCATCGTCCCTCATCTCTACCTTCCTTCGCGTGGTTTCGACGTGGTTGGCTTATATAATCGATCATTTGCTGAAAATCACTGCTTAATTACACCTTATAACCGAAGAAGGCGGGTGAGTTCCCCCTCCATTCGTTTCTCACTTACACGGTCGCGCGAGGAATGATTTTATCATGCGGGTATACGAATTTGAATATGCAGAGTTTGGGAAGTGGAGAAAAAGGTGCGGCCTTGATGGCGATCGAATGACGCGAGCAGACGTATTCGGCTTGTTTTTTAATGCGAAATACTGGAGCTACTTGTCGCTGCTGGAGAGTGAGTGAGGTAGGGAAGGGGAGATATATATATTCGTAATGCGATGCGATTTTAATTGTTTAATACGAAATTAATGGGCTCAGTAATGCTTGATTTATTCGGCGGGACGATAAATTAAGTGTACATTTTATACATATATATAGGTATGCGTCTGTGTATATATTATATATATATATATGTATATATATTAATAAAGTGCGACGTAATTTCGAACGCGGCTCCGATTAAATTTTGCCCGTTACTAATAAAGTTATGTATATTTGATGATAATACACTTATTGATTTTGATACTACCAAAATGGAACGCTCTATACGCGCGTGGTGGCGGTGGTTATATAGAAAATGAAATTTTCATTAACACCAAGAGAGCTCGTATTTCTCTGTCAATACTTTGACGTAAATTATTATTTTGTAAGCTATTGATACGGGTACTCATTTATTGATACAATGAAAACAAAGCACAGCGTTCATCCATTTTCGAAACATAAAGTCAAGCCCGCTTCATCAATCAATTTCCTCCATTGATTCGTCTTTCTATTAAAAAAAATCTTCAGTTCTTTACGATTAAAAGATTAAGCCCGGTGAGGTTGCGTTAAAAAATATTCGTGTTATATATACATAGCTTGACTGATGATTAAGAGCAATTTATTTTAATTGTGCTGAAACACGGCCATGTTGAGCGCCTTAAAAGCGTCTCAGCGGTGTAACGAGAAACTCAAAAGCGCAGGGAGAAAGAGAGAAGAGCGATGAAGAGAAAGGGAGAAGAAGGGCATAGTACGGACGTTCGGTGAACGACTGCGTAGTTGTCGCGAGTTCAGATCTCGGAAAAATTTTCGAGCCTTTGTATTGTGCTTTCTTCCTTTTTTCGCTTTTCACTGTGAGAACGTTATACTTTCTTTATCAAGCACGTCGTGCGGATGAAAGGGTAAGAGGTAAATGCCTCTCGTAAATTCACGAGCTTTTCATTTATTTGTATATGCGAAGTTGTAATAAATAACGTTTGTTTAACTAAATAAATACAAACAAATGGTATTGACTTAACGTTATTGTTGTAAATCATGCGCTTTTATTTTTATCACCTTAAAAAGTTATACAATTCATAATATAAATTAAGACGATTCTCATTTTCTGATTTTGATCATAAGCTTCTATCATTTACACGGTTAACTTTCAAACAGATCATGCAACATCGTTTTCGGAAACACTGATAACTAAACTTTCTGAACTTCCCTCATCAATAGCAAACATCAATGCTCAATGCGTAAGCCATCCAAGAACAAAAAGTCATCTGCTTCGGCTAATGATCAAAAAAGTCTACATATACAAGCAGTAGATACTTCTCGAATACGCGACATCCCACTTTACATGCACATATATACCAATACGCATGCGACGCGACTTTAATAAACCAAGTGCCATTCGTATATATCCAAGCAAATTAAGTGTCCACTCGTTGTGTATATACAAGCACGTATAGCTCACACACGCACATCGATAGAGGAAGCTAACTGTCCATTCCGTTTCTCTGATTTCCCGTGCGCACTTGTCTCGCATGTGTGTTTGTATGTGTTTTTTCTCTCGCTACCGCACGTGCAGATACATATACAAACAAACACATCCTACTGGATATTTGTTCTGGCCGAGCGACGTTTTTGATGAGCTCTTTTTTCCGCGCTTACAAACGCGCGTGCACGTCTATGAGTCTTCTTTGCATGTGTTGTTTGCTTCGCGGTCTATATATGTATAATACATGACTGACTGACTGAGGATGGTTGACCTTCGGTATATAGGAAGCTGTGTACACAAATTTGGTCGAAGCATTAATGGAATTCTCGCATTGTTGCGTGCAAACAAAGATAGACGGATGTTTCCATTTCTACTTCTTAGACATCCGCTATTTTCCTTACTATAGGGAGAAGAGAAGGGTGTAGGTGTGTGTATATATATATACGAAGCGAAGTCTAGTTCGATCGAATATCCCTATTTGTAATTCTCTCCGGGGCCGACGTTTCACTCTGTATAGTGGACCAAACGTTCGGTACTAAAGGGTTGTTTCACCCTCCAAAGTGCTTGGCTCTCCGGTTACCAAAGGATTTCGCCAAGCGTTTACCAATGGCCTCTAGTGTGGGACTCTGACCGATTCCAAGTCACTTAGTGGTTATAAAAAATTCTTAAGTCTTTCTACAATGGCAAGTGGTTTTTTCTTTTTTCGAGATTTCTTGATGTTTTGGTAATGTGAAATGATACGTGAAGTACATGAATAGAAATGAAATACATGAGCGTTCTTATTATACCTTTTAGATGATCAACTTGAAACTTATAGTTTTTGAAGGATAATTTTCAAAAGATAAAAGAAAAATGTTTTTCCCTAGTTTGTGAAGAGAAATTTTGACAATACTGTGAGTGTTTCGCAGAAGCTTATTCCGAAGTTCAAATATGAAGTTGTAGAAACGTTACGAGATTATAAATATGTAAAATCGTGGATACAGAAGGTTTTCAAATCACGCAGAAATCCTACCAAGGTATATGGGAACCCGCAAAACATTTAATTCTACTTTTCAAATAAGCTTTACAATATTTCATTAAGTAACTACGAAACTAAACTTTTTTCACAACTACCCAGAATCACCATTAGCTTTGTCCATCATGATAATAATCGATACAGGTACCAGTACGTGAAAAAAGAAACAATAAAAAGTACTTTTTTTTGCCGACTCCCATTAACCTTAATCCAACATACTCTAGCGTTCCACCCTAAAAACAGAACCTAATCTCCTTTTCACCGACGACATCGAAGCGCGGGGCGCGGTCCGGAGATGAAGATACCGTTTCTATTAAAGTTGCAACGTGCGCTCCTTCTTTCGAGTCGTCATCTACTTTTTTCGCTTCCCCCCTTCCTTCATTCTCATCGTCGTCGTCGTCGTCGTCGTCATCGAGAATGCGGTCCACGAGTAAGGGCAATCAATTACGCGGATCATTGCAAGCCTTGGCTCTCTTTCTCTCTAATTAAAACTGAAATTGATCGAGGAAGGAAGCTCAGTGCGGATGCAGCTGCTCTCCTGTAAATAGAATCGATGTTTTGCGAGAGACGCGGTTGTGGGAAATGAGCGACAACGTGAGCTTTTACCTATTGTAGGGATTGATGGAATAACATACTATGCGTGGTCTAAACCACATTAAAGCATACTTAATATTTGTTGTACAAAAAGGTAAATGTTATTTGCAATTTTTCAAACCGATAAAAACGAATTCGTCACTCGTCTTCTATATTCTTGCATCTACTGATTTCAATACCACCCTACCAATATTAACCGCAGTACATTATAAAAATTATGCATAATTAAGATAATTCAACTACATTTTTAGAAAAAAAAAATCGACAAATGCCCCTCATCTTCGTATCACTACCGAGAAAAATCATTCTCGGCAATACCAAAGAGTTGCAGCGACACTATACAACATAGATAAAAAAAAAGACAAAGATTGTACTCACGACGTCGATGAGCTGGGACAACTTCAGCTTGATGCAGACCCTGAGTACATCGGACGTATTGACGACAGGCCTGACCAGCTTGTTGTAATTGCTGAGCAGGTCATCGTAGAGTCGCTTAGCGTCCGGATTGCCAGCGACTGCACCGTGCACCACAAGGGCCGAGAGCAGCCACACACGCAACGTTTCCCCGATCGTCGGGGGCATCCTGCAGGCTGCGCTGTTGCTGCCGTCGTAGCCGTTGCCGCTACTGCACGCCGATCACAATGATGAGGATGTAGAGCCAGCGCGCCACGCCGCAACGAGACGTATAACCAGCGCGCACGTATACGCCGCGACCCCTGCGGGATAAGATTAGACGCGTATAATTTTGATGGGAGAAATTGAGTATGCATTGTATAGATTGTTTTAAAATTAGAACTATGATCTTAACAAATTAATTTAGGTGGATTTTGGTAAAGAGTTGGCTTGTACGCCAGAATTGGCACGAAAACTGAAAAAAGCAACCGTTTAATTATTAGTAAGCCATATTTTATGTTAACAAAGTCATAATTATATTTACAAAAGAAAACATTCCTTTAATTTAACTTGCAAGAATGCACTTTATTAAATTTAATTTTAATATCAAACATGAAACGTAATTTTCGAATTCATGTAATAGCCCAAGTTTAATTAAAATTTTTTTTGTAATTTGAATTAGATTAATAAAAAAAAATCGTAAAAATGAAAATTAAACGAATTTAAAGACCAGTTTAAGAAAGTCCATTTTTAGAGTTTATAAAGCTCAATATTCGAAAGCATCTCGGCTATTTTACTTTCTCTCACGCTGTTACGACAGAGACTTTTATAACTTGGATATTCATGAAGGAACTTGAGAGCGTCCATCGCTACTGAAAAAGTACTTTTTCCCCCCAGTCATAATTAATAAAGTCAAATAATTATATGAAAAACTTTTCTTATCCTGAACAAGGACGCGAAACAACGATACCCTTTATATTTTTAAGTTCCAATTTCTATTGAAGTGCTTTATACGATTGATCGAGATAAATAAAAATACAAGTGGACTCCATTAAAATCACAAAGACAGCAACGCCGACACGTATACATTTACAATATATAAGTACATCCCTACAAACGTAGCAAACTTCCTTTTAAATCCGCTTCTCACAAAGATTCGAGCTGCGCGCAATACAATATCCTCCTTCTGTTAAATCACACTCAGCTGCTTCTGCGAATTCCGCGAATAACGCGCGGCACGCAATCACTTATAGACGCGGCAAATCCGGATTATCTCGGCGATCGAATAGCCTCCCCCCGTGCGCTCACTCACACTCGCATATATTGTATATATATATATATATATAAGCAGAAACTTACACGCCTGTACCCGCATATCTATATACGTATAGTATTATTACCGCACGCAAAGACGCAAGCAATTAGAGATGGGGAATTTTGCGTTGCGATGTTTTCCGTCTAATTGGAACTTGAGGTAGAGTTTTCTTAGGATTGGGGTTGCGATGAGACTGAGATCGTGTAATAGATGAAAGCAATGGATAGGATTTTTTATATCTCACTTGCAAATTTTGGATTGCTGGAACAGTGTAATGAAAATATTTCATTGTTTTTGTTTTTTTTTTCTTTAATGAAAAAGTATAGTTGAAGGACGTACATAAATGATGAATCTTTGCTTTGGAGATAGAAAAAAAGTACAATATATTATATAACTAATAAACCTACGAGTACTTTCATTGTATTCTGACATTTATGGATGTAAATGTCTGCAGTTTAATGCTTCGGACGTATAGGGAATGGATATTTCATTTATTATGTCAAGTACGCAGACATAAGTAATGTATGTACGCACGCGGGCAGGCCAGAAACATTCATACTTTCGAGCTCGATAGAGCTAACGCAGATAAATGGGATTATTGTGAAACATGGTATATCTATAGAAACGGACGAAATACCATAGGAAATTATAATACGAGTTTCGCGCTTAATCACTTAATTATCATTATTATGAAGAGTAGAGCTCTTTAACGTTACCATTAAAAAGCACGATACTATTAAGGATCTCATAACCTCAGCAATATTGTGCGGAAACACTTTTAATAATTCTCTAAAACCTTGTACCGCCTCTCAATTTTTCAGGAAATAAAGACCGACTATATACCGGGCGGCGACTCTTCACGTTTTTGCTCCCTCTTCAACTCTCTTTAATTATCAAATACTCTACGTTGAGTTTACGCCTGGAAAAATCTCCTTCCCTCTCTCTCTTTATACTATACGTACAAACTCGCACGAGTATACGCAGGAAGGATATACGATAATTTATGTGAAAATGCAAAGCGTAATTTGGTACATTGCTGTGTGTTGTTTCCAGTATATATATAAGTTTGGAATGCTCGCGCGGAATCGAACTGAAACACGCGCGGATGAGAGAGAGAGAGCGCCAGTTCCGAAAATAATCCTTGTCCTAGATTTCCAGATAATTGGGAGTCGAAAGGGAGCGGCAGATCTAAAAAGATTCGCGCGCGAGTGGAAGAGAAAAAGCTAAAAAAACTGGTGATGGAGGCAGAGAAGGGAGGGAAGTCTTGCGTAATTTTCTCGCATTGAGATAAAGTGGATTACGATTAGCTACGCTCGAGTGTTCGAAGAAAAACTTCTCGAATGGAATTATCGAGTGCATTGGCCGGCAATTTGCATAATCAAACAGAATTAGGAAGTTCGAGGGTTTTTCTAATGCACACACTTTTCTGCTTTCCATTCGCTAATGGGCATTTACAGGAAAAAAAAAAGTTTATAGACAAAAAGTGGTTGAAGTTAAAGAAGAAGAAGAAGAAGGAAAGTTCTTCCAAATATCTTAACGGTGTATATAAGATCAACTTGGAAATTGAAATTTCATTCGAAAACTACTGCATAACTCGCTGAAGCATTATCTATTGAACACAGACCATAGTAAACACCCAACCTATCCGTATACGATCTGACAAACTTTCGACTCTAAACATTAAGATACCTTTCGCTATATACACGGTGTTCTCTCACCCAACTTCTCATGGAAACCGATAACATCCGCAATATCGCATCATCATGCCGCGCAGCGTCATTCAATAGCCCTTCGCGACAGAACCTCCCTCTTCTTCTTCTTCAAAAAAACCCCAATAGCTCTTCACATCACAAAAAAGCCGTCGAACCGAGAAGCTTTCGAGCTCTTTCTTCGCAAAAAAGTATATATATACACAGATACGCGCGTGCGGGGGATGATCCACGAGGCAACCGCCACTCCTTGGAATGGGTTTTCGAAAGTATGTACGGTGTGCGAGCGAGCGACATGAGTCGGTGAAAAAAAAGGGGCACGCGGAAGAGTCGAAAAGACGGATAAGGTAAGGAGGGAGTTATATATATACACGTGAAGAGATGACGATTCGATGTTTAGTATGGATGAGATGATGGTGTTTTGTTATTAGTAGGAGTAGAGGGATGATCGTGGATGAGAGGAGTGAATTCCGTTACGTAATCGGGCTCGGCACGGTAGCTAGCGAGGTTCATTGAATGATGAATTTGTGAATGATATTTGTGTTGATAGTGGATGTTAATAAACAATGGATTCAGGAATCAAGTGTCTTTTTTGAGCTTGTAACGTGACCGAGAGAAAATAGAATTTTTATTTCATTCCTTTTTTTTCTACACACGGACGTATCTTATCCTACTATTCACTTTCTATACAGCGGAATTACAGTGTCTATCGTCTGATATATTTATTTTACCGCCTGGTACATCGTATATATGTGGTAACACAGGTCTCGTAATTGAAATTTTGAAAAATTCCGTGACGAAAAAATCAAACTAGTGATAACCGGTAGAATGTTTACAATAAAATTATCGTTCACCTACTGAGAAAAACACAACCCTAAGCGTCTCATCTAAATCATAGCAACGACAAGCGTTACTCAACGTCAACAACTATATATACGTTTTAGCGGTGACCGGCTGCAAAGCTTTCATTTCACGAGTAACATTATCGATAACACACCTACCTAGCACACCACCGACATATCCAATCCACCCTCCTCACCCATCTCACCGCCCATCCCGCAAGACGAGAAAAAGACAGTACCTCGAAACCAAGATGGTGCTCTCGGCCTCTTCTAATTGCAGTCCTCACGAGCCATCGGTGTAACAAAGCACCGTATCCTCTCGTCCTTTCTATCCTCTTCGCTCGCAACAATAACAACAAGAACAACAACAACAACCCGGCTCAACCCTTCTCAACACACTCCGCGAGACCGGAAGAAAGATAATAATTCTTATCCTTTTTTTCTTTCTCTCTTTTTCACGCGCGCGCGTCACGTGTGCCAAGCTCTCCGCTTTCGATCATTCGCGCACGTATATTTATATATAAATATATATATATATATACTAGCCGTGAATCCTCCCTTCTCCTTTTCTGTCTGCTTGTGCTTCCGGTAAAAGAGAGACAGAGAGTATGTGTGTATGTGTGTATATGTATATATGTATATATATGTGGCAACAGCAGTAGCAAAGACAGTAAGAGAGAGAAGAGAGACGTATAGGAGGCTCGCGGCGGCGAGAGCAGACTGGCACGCACTGCAGCCGCGACTGACTAGCGCGCGCAGCCTTCCGAGCGACGAGAACCACCCCCGCAGTCGCGGCGTACACTAGAGGGCGACACATAGCAAACGCCACCATCGAATGGAAGGAGAAGGATCGTATATGTACATATATATGTATATCTGGGATAGAGAAAGAGAGAGAGAGATTTGATCCTCCCTCCCTTCCTACCCCGCCTCTGCTAGAGACGCTTTGATGCTCGGCTCTGGCGCTTTAATTGATGCAGGAAGGGAGAAAGAAGTGTGGGCGGTATAACGTTTGAGTAGAATGCTAGAAGAGAGGAAAAAAATACTATTTTCCAAGGTGTATATATATATGTAGTTGGACTGGTTTGGGAGGTTTTCCTATGTGTAGGGTTAGGGGATTTCAACGGGCAGTTTTAAAATATGTTCTTTGATTTAGATGCTAATGATTGTTATTATGTATCAGGATTTAGAAACAGATAATACTTTAAGCGTGCAATGTCACAAAAAATGATGTGCGATAAAAGTAATAAAAGGATTCTACCACGAATGTGATTGTAACCCCGATAAGAATCGGTTTGATTGTGCCAGTATCTTGTTTTCATACTCCAATATGGATACCACTCATTGTGAAAACCTGTTTAGATTTGAAATTTATTAAGACATTTGAATTACACCAATAATTCAATCTTAACATTAATCAACCTTTTTGAGATCGATATATTTATACATAATAACCGGACTACTTGTTTTTTTTTTTCCTCTGGTGTTTGTGGCCATTGATGCAGCTATATTAGAAACCACAAGCGGTTAATTAATATCAATAGTGTCAATGTCAATCCATTAATATATACACTCGATATTAAATCATGTTATCGCTTATGAGTTTGCTTTTGATCCATTAATGATTTTCAATTTGAATACCAACCACAGTATCTCATTTTCTGGTTATTATTAGTATTATTACTATTAGTATTGTGAAACGCAATAATTCGAAACTGTTTCAATAACTATTCCACGAAAACTGGAAACACCGAGTGTCGTGGTTAATGATATCAAATTTGCAATGTAAACATAAGAAATAGAAAGTTGTGATTGTACAATGGATGTATTGATTTTCGTTAAAATTATTATCAAGTTCATAATTTTATCCATTTGACCATTATTAATTTGCCTTATCAATAATCATGGTATTGTTTATTTTGGTGTACTAAACTCAAATGACTATTTACAATCGTACGAAATTACATAATTATTACAGTTTTTAAGTGAGTATGTTACTTTCATTTTATAACATTATACAAATACAAAGATATGATTGAAAAGTTAACGTGCGAAAAATCTACCGTACCAAAAATCCAGATCGACTAGGAACCACAATTTTCCTATAGGTTGACAAAGAAATAGTGAAAACCACGTCAGTATCGAAACGTCAATAACCTTTCTCTATAATGCGCCTAATGCGTACGGTAACGACAAGTGTTTTCGCTTTAGCTTCGAGTAGCGTACGTATAGGACACGGAAACCCAAGAAGTGACGAGGGAAGAATGTTACAGTCATTCACACTCGCGTGGCGACGGCAACAACGATAGGGTTGGGTTCTTTGACGAATACACGCGGATATATATATATATATATATATACACATGACGACAGACTGATCTAATTCAGCGAGGCGCACAGAGGCAGTTTGAAACGATTGTGCCACCTGTACGTCATGAGTATCGACTCGTTAAAAACTTCTCTCTTTTTTTTTGCGACTTACGGTCGGCGTAAAGTTTTACGATTAAGGCGGCGCACGTGAAGGGATTCGTTATTGGCTGTTTCCAGTATAAATCGCGCCGACGTAACGCGGTGAAACTATAAAAATCGTCTTTTATTTTAAGATCCCTTGGATGGGTGAGAGAAGAGTATAGTAGTGAGGCGAAGAAGAGAGCTCAGAAAAGTTGAACGAACGAAAGTTGAGAAATGATGGGCACGTGGTTATACTTTTTCATTGTAACGCTCTATTGTCGGGTGCAAAGTAATCTATTAATTTATCGATCATCGGAGACTTTATGTTACTTGGCAAACGTTATGCTATTTACATAATAAGTATTCCTGTGAAAAGGAGATTACCAAAATAAGAGGGAACATTAATAACTTATATCAATAAAATTTTTCATCAATCGTACAAATATAACCTTCCACTCTCGTTACCTATTTTATTTTCTTTTTCATTCGATTTCTTTTAAAAATGATAAAAGTTGTTTACTATCCTATGAAATACTCTGTAAGTAAATATTGGTACGAAGTTTATATGCTGTAACAACATAAAATCTTTCGATATCGGAAATTTCGACAGTTTTTAACACGCAGTATCGAATCCATTAGGAATTTTTTAAGTTTTATATTGTATTTCTTAAGTAAGGTTGCCAAGCGAACTACAGAGAAAAATATCATTGTAGATTCTATTTTTCATATAGATTTTTATAGAGGAAAAACATTTTTTCTTATAAAATCCGTTATTTTTATCATAAAACCATATACATAATATGCATTATAGTTATTTTTATGTACGATACCATAAAACGGACATAAATATAAAATTTAATGGCCATTTACCACAAAAATATTGTGGGCCCTTCATGTTCCAGCATACTGGAGAATAAAGTGTACCGAAGAAGAAATACCAAAAACTGACCTATCCACGTTACTCTATACCGTTGTGTCTCAGTCAGCACAACTCGACTGTCGTCTGCAGAGCCTCACACTCGTGCCAATTACGATTTCGTGAGTGAGCTTCCATCAAGCCCTCTCCGTGTGGCGACTTCTCGATATGCGCATACCCAGTGACATACATTCCATATTATACCTACCGCTACACGACTTGACGTAATCTATATAGGTATCCTTACTTAAATTATCGACGAAGACTAGCATTTTTCAAATGTTGCCCCGATGACTAGCACATTTCGTGTTCCTAATTTTATAAAATTTATGAAAATCCAAGGATAATATGTTCAACTAATATGTATCTTTTTCCCATTTATTTTTTAAAACAAGATTCAAAGTGAATAATATAAAAAATTATTTATTCTAATAAATTAATTAATTTCACTTTGAATCTTGGTTTAAAAAATAAACGGAGATAAGTATATACATGTTAATTAGACACGGTAAGAGTTTTTGCACACAAATATTCTTGTATACATCCTTTGATTTTCATAAATTTTATAAAATTAGGAACACGAACTGTGCCAGTCTTTGCGAAATGTGCTAGTTTTCGCTGCGAGAAATGAAATGTGCTAGTCTTCGTAGGGAGCAACGATATAAAATTGAGAGCTTG
The DNA here is from genome assembly GCA_035583055.1 of Torymus tubicola. NCBI lineage: Eukaryota > Metazoa > Arthropoda > Insecta > Hymenoptera > Torymidae > Torymus > Torymus tubicola. Next base: position 7,489 of record JAWWEQ010052116.1, on the reverse strand, counting down.
GATGAGTACGCGAAAAACTGACTCGATTCAAGGGAAAGAGAGAGAGAGAGATTGAGAGAGAGAGAAGGGGGAAGCTTATGAGAGAGGGAGCGAGATTTATGCGAGAACAAAGGACGACGTTCGTAGGAGAGATTGATTCGCCGATTGCTTGACTGTACTTCATTGGAGTGCGTGCATTGATGTACCTATATATATTTCTGGAGTCAACGGAAAAGGGCGTATATATACAGTGGTATGCGAGAGTTAATTGTGGATATGCGTGATGGCTGTATAAGATGGTTGATTGGATGAAAGATGCCGTTGATGGGAAGAAAGGGAAATACGTATACATGAAGAGTCATTGTGTTGCAGTGCGGGGAATGTGATGAGGGGAGGAAAGGCTTGTTGTGAAGTGGTAGTAGTGAGTAGTACGAGGGCGTATTGGTCGTACGTATACGTGGTTTCCTATATGACTAAATCGTGAAAGCTAAACTGCGAACCGGCAATTGTCTTATTAATTAATCCGTCCAATATTTAGAATCGTCAAATTAAAGCTTTTATTTCAGCAAATCCATTATCGGATGACAAAAAAGTCTCTTGATTGAGAATTGATGATCACCAATAAAAAGTCCATTGGTCGTTCCTCGTTCATATTGCAAAAGTAATTAAAATAGTATTGATTCTTTGTCAAAGTTCAAGCTGTTTCAACGAAAAAAAAAATTAAATAAAAACAATTATAGATTTAAATTTGACGCAGTTTGTATAACGTTTTCCATCAGGAAACGCCGCTGATAATTATCGATGATTGTCCGACAGAAACCAACAGTCAATGACTATATTTTCAGGTTCAGATAGCTACTATTTTATTCATTCTCAGTATTCTAATTCACTGCGATCGAGAGAATGATGATGACGATAATTTTGGGAAATTCGATGCGGAAATATACAGTTTCTTGGTGAGCATTCCCTTAACCCTCCACTTCTACGCGAATCACTGCTTTTCTCCGTTGAAAACTTTATTAGGGTCTCCAGTTCAAACTCGTTAAAACGACTCTGGTTGGATTTTGCCCAATGGCAGTGTGAGCGAGTAAGAGAACGGAAGAAAGAAGGGGTAAGAGAGAGAGAGAGAGAGACGAAGAGCCACAGCCTTTGGCGAAAAGAATGAGCGACGTAAAGAGCAGAAGAACGCGAATAAGTGAGTAACAAAGGGAGGGCAGACGAGTGAGGGAGTGAGAGGGAGACGTATTGAGGAGTCTTGGCATGCTACCAGTAATCTCCTTGGATCAGCATTACCGACACTGCAGTTTAAGCCTAGTAGCTTCGATCCTCTGCCGCCCCCCTCCCCCTCACTTCCTTTCTCTTTTCTCTTCTCTTCTTCAAGCTTCAGTTTCTTCACTGCGCTTCACGCGCACTTTTTAACCCCGACCAAACCCCTTCCGGCACACCGAGGGATGTATTTTTAAGTGGAATCTAAAATCAATCTCACATCTCGTGCGTGCATGCGCGCCCTTAAATTTTTCATGCTATAATGTCAGCGAACTCGATCTTTCTTTCGCTTGGTGCATAAATTGATAGATGGCGTGTAGTGCGGTAAGTAATAGACGAGTCGATCGGTCGTGGCGATGACCCAATTACCGTTATAGTTATCGGAGAAAAGTAGAGGACGATAGCACGATGGTTTAGGATTTGTTTTTTTTCGGGAGATTCGATGTAAATATTTTCTCTTTTTGGGGCGGAAAATATGCAATGTTTATGTTGTTTTAGCGAGGTATTGATCATTTCAGGAAGAGAGAGGGAGAGAGAGAGAGAGAGAGAGTGGATAGTCGACAGTTATTGATATTTAAATTTGTGAACGAATTTTCAGGAGTGAGGAAAATTATAATGCGTGAATAATGAGTTGGAATAATGAGTTGGAATAATAGAGGATCTGACCTGCTATAAATAATAATACAGTTTCTCGATCAATATATGCCATGAAGAAAATGACAAATATAAAGGTATTATTATTTGTGTATTGTATTAGATATTTTGTGCTTTCTCGCATAAATGAAGATGAAATGTTTAATTTGCATCATAACAATTTTAGTTAAACAATCGATATGGAAAACAATAATATAATATAAGAAATTTTATCAACATTCTTGGCACAACTTTTTCTAAAACATTCCTATTACAACACTCTGCTCTTCCGTTTTTTGGTAAATACTGAGAATAGAATGCACGTTTGGTAGAGTCAGCATCTTCGCGTAGTGGGACATTATAACAGCAGTCAAGTACTTTTATAGAAGACGTTTAAGATATGCGCATGCACATTTCCTCGGAAATTCGCTTTCCCGCAAAAAACCTAGATATTTACAGTGCTGAGCAATTTTTACGGAAATCTCGAAAGAATTTTAGCTAAAATAATACTATATTATTTCTTTGTAAATGCATATTTTTTGGTGTTCGGTTTCCCAATGCTACAGTTATGAAGTTCGCAATTGTTGCGGACTAATTAGTCATATTCCAGATAAAATATCAATCGGACGTTTGAAATTGCTTGTTTTTTCTGGTATTGCGGATTCATTAATATCACACACGACGGCTGAATTGATATACAGTAAAATATTTTCAACTTCTTTGACATTTATATTAATTTGAAAATATTGTATTTTTAAAAATTTAATTTTCTCTATGGAGTAATTTAATGATATAATGATAATCTACTTCTCTTATAAGGGAATTTAAATATTTATACAATTTACATAAATAGTTTACGCAATTAAGGATTCGTATATAATGCAATATTCGCAAATGTAATATTATATGACAGGTAATGTAACGATAATAATCGTTACATCGACGATAATGTAACGATAATGCTCAAATGAAGGTAACTATACTAACACTTATTGTACCAGGATTGCAAAAATTTCGAAATTTTTGATAAATAATTAAAAAATGAATCACGAATTATATCTTACATAATTCAATAATTAAAAAATGAATCGGGAATTATTTATTGCGTAATTTAATAATTAAAAAATGAATTAGGAATTATATGGGAAGTTATATTCTAAAATAAATTAATTACTTGCAACCCTGTATTAATAAATACAATCTAATGAATTTCTTCGAAAATACGATTTCAACTGGTTCAAATTTTCAAATTCAATTGTTTTCAATATTAAATGTTTCCTTCAAATAAGTTTAATTCTCAAATAAATATACTCCTAAACATACCTCTGGAAAAGTAATACTCCAATTCATATACGTTATTTTCTATGAAACATCAACAAATCCAAAATTAAATCCTTGAAAAGAAGGAAACAATTGTCAAATCCGCAATCAAACTAAATGTTTTCTCCAACACCCGCACCTCAGGATATCACGTCTCGAATCAATCCGTCAAAAGCTTCTCCTCCAAGTACATCTTTCCATGTAGCGCAACTCCCACAGTGGCAGATGTACCACAAACATACACTTGCACACGTTTCCAAGATAAAGGAATCTTCTTCGCGGCTGTCCATGACACGTCATCGTCATGACGGGAATGATTTTCACACGAAGCTAAATCTACCCTGTATATACAGACAACTATCTACACATATACATGCACGGCCTTACAAGAAAGTTGGAAATCTTGCGGGTTGGGCGAGCGAATAAGTACTCGACTCATAAGGCCCGCCGCGTTGCATAAGTAAACTTGTCATCGCGCGCGTCGTCCCGGCTCTTTTCCGATAATGCACAAGTTTCAACGAGGTGCCGACGACGACGGCACTTTGTGCGGCAGGAACAGAGGGGATATACAGTTTTCGAGGCAGAACGCGAGGCTTTTAACTTGAGATGCATGATGTGAGAGGTGAGGAAAGAGTGCGGAGTGAGGTTTGGATGAAGGGAATAATTTTTTGAGGGTCTGAAGAGACACAGTGTGTTCTCTATGATTCTGTGTGAAATGTTAGAGTGAGCGTAAGAAAATCGCGAAAAGATACATGTCAACTGTTGTACAAGTATGAAAATTGTCTTATAAATCGATTTTAAATATTTCAGAATGTTCACTACATTTTTATAAAAATTCTTCTATAATTTGAGTTTTCAGCGAGTAGCACGTTTTATAAAGCCAAAAAATAAGTATTTTGTTTATAGACGAAATATATTTCCAAAAATATCTTTTAAAAAACTTGACGATATTACATGAAGAGTTAAACATCGAAAATAGTAATAAATAAGAAATAAAAACATGTCGGGTTTACGAAATATGATAAAAGTTATTAATCTATCTCTTTAGTTAGAAAAAAAATTAAAAGTCTGATCAAAATGTGAAATACAGGATTTTTATACCATAAGAATATTTATAAATATTGATTTTTACAGTTTATGAGTTACTTTGTAATATTTTTTCAATATCGACCGAAATACGTAACGGCATTCAAAATCTGACCAAATTATTTAATAATACTTTTTCACTATTAACGGAGTATAATAACATCATCTCATTGTGTCAAAACGTACTTTTACACTGTGTACTCTACACAACCAATATCATAACCACGATGTTCCTAATTTATTTTCTCGGGAATACATTTAGTATTTTTTGCAATGGTCGAATTGTCCAAAATTACCTAAGTAAATGATTTATTCTTCAAAAAATCACAATCCATAATACACATCTTCTACTGACATAATCAAGTGACTAGCTATATATACCTCATTCCTATCGTCGCTCGGTAATACAAAAATCATTTTACCCCTTTTTTCAACATTTTATATCAATTTGTTACTTCTTATTCAACTCTTTATACACATGAACTATAGGGTAGAAGACGGAAGAACGGACGGACGGATATTTCTTGACGCATTTTTTAATTCATTCTTCAACCCTTTTTTAAATTTTTTTAACCCTTTTTAATCCGTTTACTTACCCTACTGGGTAAAAAACAGAGGGGACCGAACGGTCGGACAGACATTTTGGCTTTTTAATATTATAAAAAAAATTAAAAGACATTTCCAACACGCATACGTGATAATCTAATTTCAAGACCAGACGTAAAAATGCACATCCTAGAGCCATCGGCTTGCATCTCAATGCAGCACGCTTCAAACACTCGCATAAAAGAATTGCATAGGCGGACGTACGCGTTCGGACTTTAATAAAAATGCAGATGCGCTAATCGGCTCGGCAGAGCGATTGGAGAATCTAGCAGGCGAATCGACTGCTGTCGCTTATATATTGTGTGAGGCGCCTAGAAGCAGGCGCCCATGCGTTTTGCATATATATAAACCGAGTATCCTTCTATCCGACAGTTCTTCCTTTTCTCACCATTAATGGATCTAATGTGATACATGGAAAATTTTCTGTGATTTCGCGAAACATATTATGCAGATATTGGTGGATAACTAGAGCAAATTTTACAGTGAGAAAGATTATCCAGCTATTAGTTAAAGTTGGAATAATATAAATATATTTTTGCTGATATTCGAGAAATAGAACAAATTCATCGTTTTTACGCTTTCTATAATAAAACGCATTTATATTTTAGAAATGTTTTGCATTCACATTTCACACCCTATATACCTCTAACTCACAAAAAATGACCATTTGCACACCAAGGCGGGTGGAATAGTCAAAACGGAATGCATGATCGTACCCCGATATATCGATTTTCGAATTTACGGGAGCAAAACGGGCGCGTGCGCACGCGAAAGAAAAGAGCGACAGAGAATTTAACGAGCGCGCGCGCGCGCGGCCGCATACACAGTAAACGCAACGGGCAGAAGTTATGCTCTTGATGCATTATGTGCCGGGATATCCCGGCGTGCTCTTTACGATACCCTCCGTCGTCCTCTTTTTCGCGCTAGTGCCGCCTGTGACAGAGAATAAAAGACGCCCCTTTTTTTTTATATATCTTGCGGTGCCGTATAAGACAATGCGCGCGTGTTTTGAAATTCTAACGAAATGTTCGAGTCTATTGTCTGTTATGAGAGAGGAGGAGAAAGAAAGTAGGTGTATATGAGGTTACTTCATGTGGTATTTCTACGTGTAGTAATTGGTGAGCGGTTTCGTTATAGTCTTTGTAGGGGTGAGCGCAATAAATTTTTCTGAGTAATTATGATGAGAGAGGCGAAAGAGAAATACGCTTCGAGAGTTAATAAAATATTATGCAAACCGGGATTCGCTGGATGACATTTATGTTTAAAAGAGTGATACATTTATGGAATTTGTTAAATAATCTGGCGTAACTCAAGACAATTTCTGAACGTGAAAGAATATAGCATAAAGATTGTATAACAGTAAAATTTAAAAAGGTATTTATAACTAAACACTAGAAACTATTATTAGTGTTACTCTGTTACGGCAATGGAGCTCAAATTGAAAAAGATATAAGCATGGCAAGTTCCCGCAGTAAATGTCTATTTTCAGATAAGATTTGGGTTTGCCTTCGCTTACTTGTTTTTAAACTACTTTTTAGAAAACTGTTAAAGTTCACGCTCTAATTAGTGAGTATACGTAAGTTATAAATTTACATGCGAGCCAGAAGAACAACGATGCATCCCTTATACGTTGAAATAAACTCTAACTTTTCATTTTTTTTCATCTTTTTGTTTTATTATTAACTTTATACATGTATTTCACGTATGAGGCCTATCATTATAAGCAAACATTTTTCGTAGGTACACTTTTTAAGAATCAATTTTCATGGTGGTAATCGAAAATATCAAATGCAAGGTATAAGTATAGTTGAGGTAGAAAAAGGTAAAATGAGATAGTAAGAATGATTATCGATTTTTCTGCAACATCTTTTAAGTTTTATAAAAAAAAATTATTTTATTATATTCTTTTCGCACATATCTATTCATGCGTCCATTATTTCTCCATCAATATCAGATAGGTATGCATAAAATATTATATAATTCAGCATATATTATAGTTTCAACGATAAATGACGCATTTCATCTGAAATTTCTGTCATGCCATACTCGATACACCTATTAAGTAGCTGTATTTATTTATTTATTTTTATTGGTTTATTCATTTTATTAGCCAGCGCCTCAATCTAAATAAGTTCTTCTGGCTAAGCCATAAGACAATTGATATCCCAATATATATATATAGCTACTTTACATAGATGCGTTTTCCGCCAAACTCTAAACAAATCCTTATCGGAAATCTACCTCTCTTTGTCTCTCTCCATCCGGACCCAAGTAGGTCATCCAGAGCGGCTGCGACACCCGCAGCATCGTCCTCGGGGAGTGCACCATTTCTCTCTCTCTCGCTTCATATACGCGTATATACTCCGGACAGCCGAGCGAACCAGGACGCGAGTAGTGCGCGCAGTGATTCGGCAATCCTCGCGAGAACGGGAGCGCATGCCTCTGTTCGCTATACCGCGCCTTCGAGAAATTGGCTCCCGTGACAACACACATCGCATGTCTGACGTATATATACGTATATATATACACTGTTAAAAAAAACTTGAATTTTAATGCACTTTTCAACTCCACTTGTACATGAAATTTAATGTAATAGGTA